>BLKR01009393.1:0-121869 GCA_011170035.1 Teleogryllus occipitalis
AGTAGTTGACTCACCCGGAATCACTAACAATCAATCAATCATTGACACTTTCCCTTTCCCTCAGAATTCAGGTCGTTTCAATTTACCTTTCATCTATATAATATCCACTACATTTTAGTTTAGCTTTCACTTCAGAATCCACGTGTTTTCAGTATAACGTTTACCGTTGATAGTAGTATATCACCGTAGCTTGGTCAATCATCCAGACACAATCGTATTTCTGTTCATATGGCAATAAATGCTCGCGAAATTGAAAAAAAAACAAAAAAACTTCGCGCAAACTGACTCCTGACAAAGACGTGAGATCTAGAGAGACTGACATACCCTCTACTTTTTTGTCACTCCCCGCAAGAACAGGTAATAATTAAGCATTTGGAAAATTGATCCAGTGATAGTATGAAAATTACGTGCTGTGCAAACCATGTTTGTAAGTCTCATTAAAAAACTCTCATTTAACTACGCGAAGTAAAACTGCCAACAGTACACAAAACGAATATGAGCAACATGCTTGTTTGTGTTTCACAACCAATCGCACCCCATGTTTATTTTGTCCATTGCGCCAGATATAACGTGAATGTAATCCAAACGATGCAGTAATGAAGCAATTATTTCAAATAGTTCAATATCTCAAGAGCTTTTTAGGACTGAGCATTGTACGGTGGAAAAATTGAAGAGCTGCTTCGTAATTCCTAAAAAGCGTTCCTTTCAAAACACTTCATCCTACTTGCTTGGCAGGAAGCTGCGATGCAGAGCACGCTCCTCAACAGACATTCACTGACGCTCTGAAGTCACTATCTATTATAATATTGAACATAAAAATGCGAGGGAAAGATTTGAATTTATCGACCGGAAGAAAGCATTCGAATTCTTCAGATTTGTTTTACTGCTTGTAAATTCATTGTGATATTTTAGAAAACAAAAACTGCATCAATATCACTAGAAGTAGAATTTCTAGAGATAAATACTGCCTTTGACCTTTCGATTCATACTATTTTATAGATAAATCTTTAAAGATAATTTGACTTATTAGTTAAAGAGACAACCACAATCTGCTCAAAGTGGTCGATATTGACTCAGTATTCAAGGAAATGTCACTAAAGGTACAGTCACTGGACAAGTCACTTTGATAACCTTTGTGAAAATCAATGGCTCCCAGGTGAAAATTAAGATTTATGGTGATAAAATACTATTATCTCATGATTGATACTACGAACCATATGAGTTAGGTTAATTAAACCCTTCTTTTTGGATTCCACCAATATTATCAATTAGTGGTTCTTTTAGATGCAAGATTAAAAATATGACTTTAATTAGATAGTGCGTTTATATATTCGTACTGTTGATGTAGTAAAGTTATTTTGCTTCTGCCTATAATGTATTGCTTGCTAAATGTGCCTGTATGTTCCTGTTATAGCCACCAAAGCGAGAAGATGAGTTTCTAAATTAAAACTGTTATAAAACTACCTTAAATGTTCTATGACTCGATGATACGTGATTGATTGGACTCATTTCAAATATAAAATGAAAAGAAGCGACATATTGAAACGGCATATTGTTATTCATAATTTATTTTGATTTTAAAAGTCAATTATTAATTTCGTTTGACGAGACTAAGGTCTCGTCAAACGACGAGACCTTATGCACGTATTCTGATTATGATGATCTCATTGTAACAATAAGTGACTGCCAAATGCTTAGACAAAATGAAAAGCCAAATCAAACAATTAACACATCACTATGTGATACAATACTGCATCAAACTGTAAAATTATATATAGTGTAGGCATGGTTACATTACATTTACCATATAAAGCTTACATATATTACGAATTAGATTTAGAACTCTTGATTTCACGTTTGGTAACCACAAAAGGGGGCCATTTGGACCTTCTGCACGGAGGTTTCTGAGAACCTAGTTACGCCACTCTCCTTTGGTATCCTTAACGTTGGTGAAAACTGACGGTAATATTCCTGTCTATGATAATTTACATAAGCACTTATTTTTCAGTATGTAATTTAGTGTTTTCCTCTAGATAATCTTTGAAGGCATATGGGGACCTAACAGGGCCAGTGGAACCCTTGCCATCGACGATATTGCCTTCTACGAAGGGAACTGCACAAGTAAGTAGCCATGTACTCACGAATACGTAACTAAAATATAACTTCCTTAAATCGATTTGTAGATTTCCGATTATTTATGGAACTTGATTAACGTTTTAACAGCTATTTTATGATTATTTTGTTGTTATGTTTTACATAATAATTCAGTGCAATGTTGTATAAACAGAGCTAATTAAGTTAGTACTCCCATCTTAACTGAAAGTCCTCATAGTCAATATTCCTTCGAAATGAATTCTGAAGTTACTGAGCTCATTAAGGAGCTAGGAATTTAATAATAAAAACACTAATATATGCAGAATCCATGTGTCTTAAAATACCTTTAAAATATGAGGGGGCAAGTTTGACAAAAATCATGACTCAACGATTTAAACAGCATTTTCTCTTGACTAATGCAAGAACAGGAAGTCTCAAAATAAATGTTACAATCTTTTGGAGTATGTAGGAGTTGAAGATAATAACTTTTTGCCATGCAACATATGGAGGGAAATTACACATGACATTTGACCCTGGTTGATAGGCAAGACATACACTGGTGTTTGACGGGAACATAAAATAGCTTTGCGGTACAACGTGACATGGCAAGCACCAGTGCATGAGTTGCCTACAAATCAGGGTCAAATTCGTCGGTTCAACTCCTGTGTACAAAATTTCCCACCATATGTTCACTAGCAAAAAGTAATTATCTTCGACTCCCTACATGAAATAGACATTTAATCTGTGACACCTGTATGCAAAGAAGGGAGAAGATTTTTCATTGTGCCAAATGTCGTGGTCGCTGGCGTTGCAGTCCAGCCCGCGCACGCCACCCTGCGGCCCGAGGACTGCTCGTTCGAGCGCGGCCTGTGCGGCTGGAGCAACTGGACGCGCACGCGGGCGGGCGAGCGCCTCGTCACGTGGCAGCGCGCCTTCGACTCGCACCGGCCCGCGCACCTCGCGGACAAGACCTTCGGCACCGCCGGTACGCCCCCCCCCCCCCGCGGGGCTCCCGACGTCCTTACCCTCGCGCTACTTGCGTTACGCAGCACTAACATCTAAGGTCCTAGCGACACACAACAACTACGCCTGAAGAGGGTTGCTAGCTAGTGTTACCGCAGCGAGATGGTGGCAAAATCTTATGTAAAACAACGTTTATATTTATAAGTATAATATTATTATATTAATATTAATAAATTAACGCCGAATTATCCATGAAAAGCTTAATTATCACATAGGTAAAATTTAATTATTAAGTATTAAAATTATAATTATTTATATTATTATTGGTGGTATGAGCATTTTATAAGTAAAATTTCACGTGTCTTTATTATCAATTTCATACGGATGAATTTTAACCCTTTCACTACCGGCGCCTCCCTGCCAAGTACCGCGAAAACTGCCACAGGGGAAATTCAAAAAATGCAGACACATTTTCAAATCTCTCTAACAGCTTTATTTTAAAAGATATGCAAATTATTTTTATTTTTGTGGAAAGAAGAAATATAAATTACTTTTAATATGTCTCGGATTTAAGGTAGAATACAATTTTCCCTTGGAAAAAATTTTTTAGCACAATATGTTTCCAAATTTCAAAAAAAAAGTTCAAAACGATTTTTTGTTTGCTATAATTGTTTTTTTAAGATCTAAAAGTATTAAAAACAAACTCTTTACACATTTATTGTTTTTTAAAAACAAACCTTAAATATTTATTGTTTTTTAAAGTATGGCTTACATATTACAATTTTTTAAATTATTGTGTGAAATTTTGTTTCTTAGCAAATGCCATATTGCACTTTATGCTGCAGCTTTATGCTGCAGCTTTATGTAATAGCTTTTGTAACTTCAAACACATTAGAAAGAAATATGTTTCATTCAAAACGACCAGTTGAAACCTTAACCAACACGATAAGCGGCATTCTACGCTATCTATTGCTGAATAAATGAATTAAAAGCACAAGCGAAGCTGCCATCGGCTCTGATAGGCCCGTGTCAGTTTGGCTTTGAAAAACGCATCGGCTCTTGGCAGTGAAAGGGTTAAACTAGGAACATCATTGAACCATATTTACCTATGTATCTATTGCGTAATTTTAAACATTTTCTAAAATTACTTTAACAAAATACTTTAATATAAGCTTGAGAGGGGTTACACTTTGTTTGCCCCCGGCGCTGGGGCTAACCTAAGCTGCTGCTAACAGCACCCAACAGGTTTTCCACATCAGCCGCCACTGGTTTCCTCCGACAAATTTCAACGGTACTGAACTAGTATTTTAAGCAACAAACCCCATCCCCTTACGCATCTTCCTTTGTCGCATTGTCTCCACTTTAATCCTTGGATATCCCATGTTTATTGGGACATTACGGCCCATTCCCCATAAATGTAGAAAATGTCCGCCAAGCGTCGGAGATTCGAGATGTAGCTGTCAAGTTGGGAGTCTCCGGAGGCTATAATAAATCGTGGTGTGATGAAAGAAATTAATAAATCACTGTAGAATAAAGTAATAATGTTAGTATGGTGAAATAGGTGGTCATGAGGGTGAGTGCAGAATATGTCTTGCCCACAGACAGATACATCTTCGACATCTTCGCGACGAACAGGTGCACGACGTTGCAGTTGACAAGTTGCGAGTTCTCCGAGATATATCGCGGCTTTACAATGACAAAGTTCTGTATGATTTTTGACGAATATGATGCTTTTACATTTTCAAACACAGATCTACAACAAATTAAAACAATTTTCAAATCTGACTAGTAAAAAACCTAGAACAAGTACCAAGAACAACATGACAGCATTTTACGTAACATTATTAGACCTCAGGCTTTGAAAATGCTTTCTTCTAAGATTCTCTGAAATTGGTACGGAACCTTGTCAATTTAAGGTTGCGATGTATTTCATATAAAGTAGGTCCATTATAAATGATGGTTCAAAATAGATGTTACAAATTCCTCGGGCATTTGGTGGAGGTAAGAGAAGATGTCATCTTGCCAATGAACATATATTGGGACATAACATAACGAAGTTACACATGACAATTTTTTGACAAAGCGACCCTGCTTAGAGGGCTACTGATCCAGCATTGGTGTTTGGCAGCAGGTTCACGAACTTCCAGAGAACGACTTGCTCAGAGGCAATGACAATATCAAGTTTTTGTATTTATTGATGAGATATGACTGCGTCTGAACGTGCATCGTTTCCACACACATGTCAAACCTCATGCCCGTCAAATCAAGACATTTCTATAGGTGCCAGGTAGTCTTCTCAGAGTTCGTGCTCCTGCCAGACACTACTGCATGATGTGTTGCCTACGCATCAGGGGCAAACGCCATATGTTCATTATGACATTTCTCACCTTGTTCATTGGCAAACGGCCAAAACAACCATTCTGTGTATGTGGTGGTAGGATGACCGTAATAATTAATATATAAGTAAATAAGTAAATACGTAAAATAAAAATAAACAAACAAACAAACAAACAAACAAACAAACAAACAAACAAACAAACAAACAAACAAAACAAATGTAGAATAGACCAAGGACATTAGCGTGATGGGGCAGGCGGTCGCGCAGGCTCTTGCAGCGTGTTTCTTGTGCGCAGACGGGTACATCTTCTTCGACATCTTCGCGACGAACCAAGTGGTGCGCGAGGTGCGGCTGGTGGCGGCACCCGCCCGCCCGCCGCCCGGCGCCCCGCGCGGCCCGCTCCTATGCTTCACCTTCTGGTTCGCGGCGTTCGGCGCCGGCGACTCCACGCACCTGTCCCTGCTGCGCTACCCCACGGCGGGCGACCTCGACGACCTCACGCCGCACACGGTGCGTCCCGCCACGCGCAGCGCCGCGCACAGCAGTGCACCTAACCAGCGACGGATACAGAAAATACAGGCGTCTCAAAATAAATGTTACAATCTTCTAGGGCATGCACCCGTCGAAGATGATAATGTATTGTCAATGAACATGTACAGGAAAATTTCACATTACGAAGTTGCAAAGGTCACAAAAATGGTAAGCAACTCGCCACTGGTGTTTGGCAGGTACACGTTCTAAAGCAAACAAGGAGACTGAATACTTAGCAAACACCAATGAAAGAGGAGTCGCCTACCAAGTAGTGGCAAATGTCACGCGTGTAATGTATTGCTATAAAAGATTTCCAGTCAGGCTCATCGACAAAAAGTAATTATTTTTGACTCTGTACATGCCCTAGAAGATTTTAAAACTTATTCTGAGACACTCTGCTTTCAGGGAGGAGGGATTTCAGTTTGTCCGCCTCCCATAAATTCGTCCAAGAGCAAGTTTTTAGCCCTCGGGCGGAAGCGACTTTTTACTTACATTAAACGGGGGCGCGGTGAATTCCGTGAACCTGATGTTATTTTGAATTTTCTATTCTTAAATGAAACATATAAAAATATGTCTTGATGTATTCTAAGAAAACCAAGATTATTGTTATATATAACAGAAATAATAAAAATCATTAATTATGAATAATTTAAAAAATTAATTCTACAAAAATTTTAAGTTTTTAAACAGTCAAAAATAGATAATAAAGTATCACATAATTTAATTCTCAAATTTCCTTTTTTAGGATGATCAAAATACAGAATTTTCAAAATACGTTTAATTTGTCCATATTCTGAATCATGAAGTTTCGCGTAATAGTTTTACACATCTTCAGGTGTGAACAAAATTCATATACGTCTGAAATGGAAACAAATTTTAATGTTACAGTTTAGTATGAAATTATAAAAAATAAAATTGCACAGTAGTGAGGTTAAATACGGAATAAAACAAGCTTTAATAAATATATATTTTTTACGTACAACATATCGATGGGCAAGTTTTCGTGATACACGAGCTCCCTAGTCCTTGCCTAGCGCTGAATAGCACGGCCTGTGCAGATACTTAGTTCTGTCTCGGAAAGGCACATACCAATTCACAATGCTGCCAACAACCATCTCGTACCTTCAAAACAATCGTAGTATTTACGTAGTAGCACGCTTACGCCCTTTTAAGCTGTTGTAACCAGAGCCCTTTTCTCGCCGTACCCCCGCTCTGGAATATCAAGAAGACTTGCACGTTCTGCACGCAAAGACGAACAGACTATACTGCGATTAAAAAAGCAAGTCCCTTCAAGGTCACGAGCTGAAAGGTCTGTCACTATCAAAGTCACTGTCGTCCAATCGCGAGCTTCAATACAAAAACTTTGAGCCCTAACGAATCTCGTGACTGGATGACAGCGTGCCCTCTCGTGACCACGACGGGCCTCGCTGCTTTAATGAGGGTGTGTGGGGGTGCGCAGCTGTGGCGGCTGTCGGCGCGCGGGCTGGACACGACGCGGCCCGCGTGGGCGGCGGCGCAGGTGACGCTGGACGCGCGCGAGCCGGGCCGCCTGGTGCTGAGCGGCGCCGCCAGCAACGGAGGCTTCGCCGTGGACGATGTGCGCGTGCTGCCCGGCGGCTGCCCTGGTCAGTGGACGCTTCATTGCGCTTTTCTTTTATCTAGAGGGGTCGTTCTTAAGCTTTTTATATTTGCATTTAGCCGTTATATGTTCCGTAAAGGGTAATTGGCCTCGACGCCGTTAGAGTCCAGGGTTCCTAGTCGGTCACCCAACCAGGAACCCGCGATGTCTCGAATTCGTTTAACCTTCGTGACTTCACGTAGTTAACGAATTTGGCTAGCGGCGCCGGTTACGCGGTCGTGGCCTTTCAGTAGAACCATCCCAGTATTCGCCTGGAGGACCGAGGGAAACCACGAAAATCCCCGTCAGGATGGCCGGCATGGGGATTGAAGCCGTGCCTCCTGAATGCGAAGTCAGCGCGCTACGCTCTCAGCCACTTCGTTTGGTCGTCCTTAAGTTAAGTAACGCTAAAGAGGGGAGAGGATTGAGGTAGCGTTGCATTGGGATAGGGGGTGTTAGTTTAGTGTTACGTTACGCTGATATTTGGTTCACTTTTTCAAAATTTGCTGAAAACATTATTTTTTCGGTCTTATAGTAAAACATTAAAATATTAACTAATTTATTTTTAAAATCTAAATTAATATTTATTAGTACAAATTGTTACAATAGAAATATTTTTTTTCGTCCATAGTACATTGATTGAATCTGTTAGATTACGAAGAAAATATTCAACACTGGTCTATAGTATTTCTTAGAATTCAATTAAATTAGCGCAGTAGACTCTCGCCCATTCAAGTAAATTACAAGTAAGCAAAAAAATCACATACTTCAAAAGTATATAGAAGTTTTTCTTTTTAGTTAAGAGATACTGTATTATTTACTGCAGGGTAAGTATTTTTATATCTATACTTTACTGTCCATTCTGAATGAGTACATTGTTATAAACGTAGATTTACTGTACATAAAATAAGTTTGTACATGGAATACTGTACAAAGGATACAATATTTTTTCAGTAATGAAAGACGTAAAAATGTTACTACAGTAACAGTTTTATTCAGGAGCTTCCCTTCCGTAACTATTAAAGTAAGTTATTAGCGATTTTAGCAAGATTATTTCTACGTTGAAGACATCTAACGACTAACGGGAGGACGTATTTCTCGATAAATGGAAGATGGAGCGATTGGTACTACTCTCTAAGGGGAAAGGTCAAGAAGATGATGCATTGGATCGTTTCCTAAATCTGGACAATTTGAAAATCCGGAATGGGTCCGATCCAAATCAATTCGGACTATCGACGGTCTACCATTATTATTATTATTATTATTATTATTATTATTATTATTATTATTATTATTATTATTATTATTATTATTATTACTATTATTATTACTCTATTACATTGTTACTATTATAAAAAACTCCTCTGGTTTCTGTGGTTTCTGGTTCAGTTCAAGGGCCTAGAATCCCAGAGGTACAGATCGTTGCACGGTTCTTGGCACCCAGTTCGCACATGCTCACTGGAAGCTTTCTCCCCCCACCCGGTGAGCCAATTACGACAGTCGTCACTCTACTTGCACTTTTCTATAACCACTAACGATAGTGTGGTTTTGTGCTCGCAGTTACAAAACAAAAAAAACTGTTATTTTGCTAGTTATTTAAAATTTGTGATACTGAGGAGAGTTGACTGTATTATGAAAGTATGTTAATACATTCCTTCAATTGAGAGGTTTTTTATAAAGTCCTATCGCCAGCTAACACCGATAGAACTGCATTAGCTTGCGAGATTCTGAGTTGACTGTAGGATAATTTGGTAGGAAGTTTTCTCCTTCTCTTTCGTAGTATACGCCAACTACCGTGCAACGAAACGTACTTAAGAAACATGTGAGCGGTGCCCAGCACTGCAGTCTTTTGAGGTTATAATTCTAAGCTCGCACTTATTCCTAGGATGCTCAGGTTCTTTTTGTCACGAGTATGGGTGTAGCCTCCAGATCCTCCAATGGGACAACTGTGATCCGTTTCTAGAGTCTTTCCAGTAATATCTGGAAATCACGATCTTTCGTTACTTTTTCGATTTCCTTGGGTCGACTTTAGAAAGTTCTGTGATGGCCACGTCCACGATCCTTACAGCTGCTTCTCTTCAACGATAGCGAGATATGGCATATTAGCAACTATTTGATGGTCTGTCGATCTTGAAATTCGAGAATATTTGGTATTTTCTGCCATCTTGTCCGACTTGGGATTCTTGTGCTTGATGAGTTGCCTACACGCCATGTTTTCTGCACAAAATCCATTAATCACAGTGCTATCCTCGCAATAAGAGCATGTCATTTTGTGGCCCATAGAATTGAATTCCAGAGCTTCTCCTCAGAAGAAAACCTTGTTATAGGCTGAGAGTGGACAGATCTCGTAAGTACTCTCTCTCTCTCTCCCTGTCACCCTCTCCCTCATCCTCTCTTTCCCTCTCACTTTCTGCCCCCCCCCTCTCTCTTCCACAGCAGTTGGGACATTGTGAACAAGATATTTGTTTATTTGATAAATCTGCAGAACTCAACATCTAATTTAAAATCATCAACTATCGATGGTCTTAAGTTTTAAAGTAGTACATTAGTCCGCTAAATGATTCTCAACTAGTGGTGCAACAACAGTATCTACTTTCTAGCATAACTTCTAAATTTGTAATTTTCGAAAATTCAGATAATCCAATGAGATCTGTGCCATTCTTTTAAGTGTCCTTTATTCTATCTGCGGGAAAAAATGAAGAAAAAAATTAAATCCATTTTTGAGAAAACTTTGAAAATGTTGAGGCTTCACGTAAAGTACCCCCAAAAATCAAAATATCCGTTTGAAACTCTCAGGACCTCGAGTTCCATCAAATTGATCGTAATATATCACTTGATGAAAATCGGCTGAACGGTTTAAGCAATAGCGTTGATCATAGACCAGCAGACAGCGTTTTCCATCAATCGATTTTTTGATATCAAGGGTCCACATAATATGAATTCAGACAACATAAGTTTTCAGCATTCATTGGCATCACAATTATCTAACACATCACAATAAAATCTCATGATCAGTTAATTCATTTTCATGACATTTTCATTCATAATCATTTTCTTGACTCCAGTTTGCATTTGATTTCTCTTTCTGTTACATAAAACTCATAAGTAACTTGTTATTTAGATTGTATGATATTTGAAATGTTCTTTCTCATTCATGGGTAAATCATAAATGTAAATGCACAAGTGATTCACCTCAGTTAACATGTACTGTTGTGTTATTACTTTCAGTTCGCCCCAAGGAAGCCAACCCAACTACTCAATGAATGAACTTCACCTTCAAAAGAAATTGCTGTGCCTTTTCCATGGAAATTTCAAATCTGTTGTTAAGGTGTAGTGAAATATTTTCTGAATGTTAAAAGAGCAAGACAGAGTGAATAAGAAATTTTTATAAAATATTTCAAAGAAATGCACATCAAGAATTTTACATTAAAAAAAGTGATTTACCCAAAAAGCTATTAGAACAACACAATACTATTCTTAAGAAAGTGAAACTACTGCAACAATAATTTTAATTATCACTTGCAATGAAATCTGCAGATACAATTTGAGTTTCCAAAGTGTGCATCATTCCTGCCTACTATGAAATGAAACAGCAAGTTTGTCTTCGAGTGGATTTTCATTACAAATTAGTGCATATCAAAAAGAATCTTTTGCTTATAATGTAACATATTATAAGATTGAGGCCTATTGTATTATTTTAAGCATAATATATTTATTATTTCTACAATAAATTATTGAAAACTTTTAATACTTGTTTATTAAAGTTGGCTCAGAGTAAAGAAACTTAACCACATGTCCACTGAATAATTCTCTCTGTACTAACCTTTATGACATTAAATATATATGTTATTACTAAGGACATGGGTCACTTCATAATTTGACATCTTCAAACATTCACAAGGAAACATCCCAAGACATTCCTCTCTGATTTTGTTTAATTTTAGAAAAGTGTAAGGGAACAAGAAATAAATCCCACATGCTATTTTTCTTCAGAGAAACATTTTAACCTTTTATTGCATAGTGTAACTCAGCTGTAATATAATGGTTTTTAGATCATAAACTCATTCTAATGATTTAATTATGAACTATTTTATATTACACGCAAAGTACATCTTGCGTTAATGTCACTCGATGCATTGTTAGACGATAAATGTGATAAGACAATGAGTTGAAGTGATAGTAAACTAGTGGCATGGTGAATTGAAACTTCTTGGTAACACTGTTTCCACGTATGAGAAAAATAATCAAACTAAAATATTAATGTTATTGCTTAATACTTCTTTTATCACATTAACTATTTAAAGAGTAAGTACATTCTTTTAAATCGTGATATATATTAAATCATTACATATTTTGTTATGTAACTCAGATGTAACATGCATCTGAGCATGAGATGTAACATGCATCAGATGTAACATGCATCTGCATCTGTAACATCATTTGGTATGCTACCAAAATGATTTTCATCCTGTCTTATTATGATATAATTTTTATTTCGAAATTGTGTATAGTAATTTAAATAAGTTTATTTTCTGATGAAATGATTAAAACTCTTCTTTAGGCTACAGGAGAATTTATCAGAACTGAAAATAATAAATCTTTTGAATTTACCATACGACAATGAGGATGAATTAGTAGTGTTAGTAATTTGGGAAGATAAATGGATGATGTTCTCAAAAGTGATGAGCAGTTTATTGTAAAATAAAAGGTTCTCTTATTGCTCAAGCTTTTGATGATACTGAAACACCCGTGATACCTGAACAAATAGAGGAAACTTATGAAAGGTAAAATCAACCCATGCAGAAAAAAATTATTTCCTTCAATTCCACAATTCAAACTTCATTAAAAATATCAAAATACTCTTATGTAAATTTATTATAATATATTCTATAAAAAATTAATCTCTTTCTTCCATTTTGATATTTTTGATTAATTTTTCTATCTTCTCTGTAATCCAGAAAAAAAATATGCAGGGAATTTTATATCCTTAGTGCATGATGTAACACAGAAGTAACATAATTGAGTTTTGTGTTTTTCTCAAGCGATATTTACTTATGATTTTTTAAAATTATTTTTCCCATAGTTAAAATAAATAAATGTAATGAAGTATTATTGTTTGCAAGTAAAAATAAAAAATCATGCAATAAAGAGTTAAAAAGGTAAACTCATTCATGAAATGTCAAGGAGCAAAGATTTGATTTTATTGTTGGGCATAGAAAATTGCATTCTTTTGAAGCAAACATCATTACAAAATAAATGTGACCTCAGCATTTAATAAACACGTAAGTGTATTTTTCTTTTCATTGTTATGAAGTGTGAACTACTTCCAAATATAAAATCAGAGAAAAATGCTGCCTAAGCAATCCAAATACAAAGGAAAATTTCTGAAAAGTGTATTATTTTCTCCATCCTAGCCTTTTCTTCCCGTTTCTACAGGGTCGGCGCTAATGGCAGTAGGCTTGGTTTTTGTTGATTTTCCACACATTCCATTTTTATCTTGATTTGGCAATAATTTTACTGCCAGGTGCCCTTTCTGATGCCAGCGACACAAGACACAAAAGCACATTACACATTGATAACATACACAATCACAAAACACATAACTCTGCCTGAGGTGGGATTCAAACCCATGATCCTTCAGTCAAGACCGCCATGGTTCAGATGAAATGATTAAAACTCTTCTTTAGACTACAGGAGAATTTATCGTAACTGAAAATAATAAATCTTTTGAATTTACCATATGACAATGAGGATGAATTAGTAGTGTTAGTAATTTGCGAAGATAAATGGATGATGTTCTCAAAATTGATGAGCAGTTTATTGAAAAATAAAAGGTTCTCTTATTGCTTAATTAAGCTATGGATGATACCAAAACACCCGTGATATCAGAACAAATAGAGGAAACTTATGAAAGGTAAAATCAACCCATGCAGAAAAAATGGTGCCTAAGCCTTAGCGATCTCAGCTATCCAGATCGGCAAAAAAAGTATGATATTAATAGTTGAAGAGAAAACTTTGTACCCTTTTTAAACACTCACAGAGGATGTGAGATTTGGCATAGTTCAAGTTTATACAGAGGAGTGGAGAAAGTTAAAATGTATGTATAAAACATGTTACAAATATATTAATTGAAATAAAATAAATATATTTATATATAGCGAGCAGATGCAACCCATAACATGCTACAGAACACACCTATCGTGCATGACATTGAAAAACATTGTCTTTTAGAGCCTTAAAACCAGATTTTCATGACCCATAGGAACACAAGTTTTGTTTTGAATGCCCTAATCTACAACATTATTTAGACACTTTATTCCAAGTTTAATGTTTAAGATAAAGATACTCCATATTTGTATTTGCATGCAGGTCAATCCATTTTAAGTAGTCCAGCACTGGTCACACGACTATCTCAAAAAAAATTCATATTTTGTACATAAATTTCCTTATAGTTTGGCTGTTCAAAGTCATCTTTATTTTTATTGTATCTGGTTTATAAATGGCAGCCACTTTTGCGACAATTTTCGCGTTTGTAGACATTTACTCATTTTAAAATTATTCAACTCCAGGTTGTTCTAGCATTATAGAATAAAAGGCATTGGATTCAGTGTACTCTGGCCGACAAATCAAAATATAATTTACCTATCTTGTATGTTTTTACTAGAGAAATATTTGCAACCAAATCTATAGAACATGAATGAAACAAGTTCGATTTTCAGAGAATTATTTCTCAAAGAAGGAATAGAACCTCAGCCTCAGTTTTTTCTGCTGTTTTACACATAACATTATAGTTACTTTTTGTAAAATATCATTGGTAAGTAACATACCCTTCTTAAAAATTGGAATTTTGGATCTTTTCCAAATTTTCACATGTAATATCTCTATTGGGAGACCAGATAAAAACCTAAAAATTGCACACATACTACATCGCTATGATACTAAACTTTAGTAAAAATTTCAACTTTTAGATTTAACCCAAATTGTTTTTTTTAATTGTGAACTTTTGCACACATACAAAAAAGAGGATCATTTTGAGGACACATAGTTACAAGTAGTAATCATATATTTTGAAGCTATTTCAAACTAAAATCTATTTTGATTTAAAATAATCAATTATACATTATAATTAATATTCATAAAAGTTGCCTAATAAATTTCTTTACTTTAAAACAAACTTACATTTTGACATCTACATTTATAATTGAATTTTGATGTTAAAAGCTGAATCAGATAAAATAAAAATAGTTTATAAAGGTCTTGAGACCAGTTTCCATTGCATTTCTTAACCATGTGGGAGGGGGAAGAGGCCCATATGATAAAAAATCAGTAATTACTTTAAAAAGCTGATCTTTAGCACGCAAATTAATTCATTTAAAACTTTAAATTACTGTTCACAAATGGAATGTAGGTCTAAAAATTAGAGTATATCAGTATCCTTTCATGTAATAAAAGAGATTTTATATTGTTAAAGAAATGTTTTCACAAAATGTAAATAAAAAATAATATAATATTTATTTAAATTATAAGAATAAATTACCATTTTTGGTCATTAATGTTTTGGAGATGTATTTTTTCTGAAGTGTCAATATCCAAAATTTAGCAAAATCAGAGAGAGACACCTCAGGTTGTTTCCGGGCCAGAGAATCATGGTTCCAAGTTCCAAAAGTGAAACTTATGATCCGTACTTGCACAAGAAAATTGTAAGCTTCATAACGCATTGAAGATATATTTTCTTGATGATGTAGTGCAATCAAAAGACCACTAATTCAGAACAGTTTCAATAAAGTACTGTAGAATAAATTATGAATGAATTAAATATTAACACAAGCAACCAATTCCAGTAACTTTCAACAACTGTACTGAATTTGTTCAATTGTAAACAGGTGCAAGAAAGATATATCAGCTCTTGACTGAGGGAAGTAAATATGAAATGTAGATGAAAATAAGATTTGATTTGTCAAAAATCCTATCACAATAAAACTGAAAATGTGAAATGCTTCTTCCTGGAACACAACACAAAATATGCTTTAATCACATCTCTGAGACCAGGATCGGGGATGTAAAGGAACTGAGTTTATAATTATTATCAAAAGTAATATTTGTCCATTGTTTCTTCATATTTTATGTTACAATGTGGCAAATATCAAATATTATTACTGTCTACTGCAGCAGACCCAAAGGTAAGGAGTTCCTGATAAAGCAATATTTTTAGCAGATATAGGAATTTTCTAATGTATCTTTTATTGTATTATAATTCAATCACTTATATTAGAATTCTATTAGAATTCAGTGTTTTTAAAGACCTACAGTACAAAAATATTCTGAGAAAACAGCAAATTAATAAAATGTAACCTTTATAACCTTTCTTAGGTTTTCATTCCCACGATGAATTTAAAGGTTAATGAATGATCGTTTATAAGATAACAAAAGAAGGAAATTTAACTAATATTGATTTTATTAATTATGTACATAAAATGTACCATACAAAAATAATAAGCAGATATCACATAGTCAGATGGTATTAACAGCCACAGACATTTCCATTTTTGTGCCCATTACAAAAATCTTTTTGTATACCTGAATATTGTTAGTGCCTACACCATTACAATCAATGCTGTGAAAGAAATATCTAAACTTGAATGTGGTATCACCATTTTAATACTCTTGGTAATCTGTCTTTAATTATTCCACAAGCCTTGAAAAAATTAAGGTGATCTTCATTGCTGAACACTTTTCCAGAAACATAAAATTATAAAATTCAAATTTGTGATAGATATTAACACATGAAATATTTTTCATAATCAGAAAGAGTGGCAAGAAAATAATTCTGTTGATTTCATTTATGCCAGGTAATGAAACTCCAATGGATGTAACATAAAAATGTAATCTTAAATATTTTTAAAACACCAGAAAATAGCAGTACTTTTATCTCAACTTTAGCACACATATTTATTTGATTGCCACAATCAATCATTTTGCCTCAATTTTTAAAGGAAATAAACACTGGAGGAAGTAATAAATAGTTCCAAATCAAGTTTATTATCAATACTGAAAGTTTAGAATATGAACATAACGACAAAATATTCAGAACATATAGTCACAGAACTGTGATGTGTAATACAGTGAGTGATGCCATAACACATTAATAGGCTTCATCAATCCAAGTTTCAAATAAAAACTTGTTCAAAATTTCTTGTTATAAATGACATTTCAGTTTAGGTGCATCAATTATAAGAAAAAGGCTTTTGTGGAATGTTCTGTTCTTCACCATATTACAAGATATATCTATTAGCCTCAGGCAAACCAGTCAAGAAAATATTTTCTGTAGTTGCTGGAGCATCTACAATTATAAAAATATTTAATTAAACAGAAGATCAACACTGAATTAATAATTTACTTAATAAAATTAATAAATTAATTAATAAAATAAAAACAATATGGCCCTCACCAAATTTATACCACTTCTCAGATTTTCCAGCATTTTGTCGTGATGAATCCAACGCATTTCTCAGAGCAAAAAGAACCACACAACTCATACAAAGTGGAGGTTCACCAGTAGCTAAAAAGTTCAATTAAAAACAAAAAATCACACACAAACACACATTCCAAATGGAGTAAAAAAGGTATTATCACTTCCAAAGAAGAAGCCATATATATACACACATATATACACAGTTATTAGGTAATTCTTTGACTGCTAAAATCAATCATTTTGCCTCAATTTTTAAAGGAAATAAATACTGGAGGAAATAATAAATAGTTCCAAATCAAGTTAACATATAAATTATCAACTTGTTTTACCATTTTAATTTATTTACCAAATAAATTATTTCCCATATAAATTAACATATATATTTATTAACTATACCTATTTCTATATTAATATTTTATTTATTTATTATTCTGCTCACATAAACATTTTTAAATACCTTTTGATCGGAGAACACCAGTAGGATTAGGTGAATTTCTTCTGAACTGTATACGGAAATCAATTGGTATGTCTTTAGCACCAGGTGTTTTATAATTCTAAAAGAAAAGGAAATTTGCAGATAAAATAAAAATAAAGGAAAAAGAAAAGTCAACTGCCTCTAAATTTAATTATGGATACTGTAGATTTATGCTGATGGCATGGACATTCACATTTCCTCTTAATCACAAAGATTCTCCTAGAGAATACAATGATTGAAAGATATCACGTGTAATTGCAATTCATAGTATACAAACCCAAGTTCTATTAGTAAGTAGTTCTCCATTGTCAGGATGGTAAATAAGATTTTCAAAGAGATAATATCCAAGACCCATTACGAAAGCTCCTTCTATTTGGCCAACATCAATTTCTGGACTCAAACTTATGCCACAATCTTCAATGAGATCCACACGTAAGATCTGAAAAAGGTTTTTTATTCGAAATGTGTAATGGTATTTTTTTTCCTGTAATCATTATCTTCATCGCCAATTTTTGAAGTGAAGGCATACTAATTGTGCACTTATTGGCAATATACAGAAGTGTAATATCTTGGCTTGACATGAACAATACAGTTAACCCCACTTATACACCTTTCAAGGATTCTAGCAAAAATGGTGTAAATCACAGGAAACAGTAAATAATAAGAAATTACTTTTGCTTACATAGAAAAATACAGAAAATGTTTGATTTACTTGTATTAATAATAGTAACCTTTCATGAGAAGTTATTGGGTTTCTTAGATATTTCACTTCAAAATACATTAAATATATTGTTTTCTAAATTTGTTTGAAGAATACAAAGAGATTTTCTTTTTGAAGCCATTTCATGATCGACTAAAATCAATTTTTTTAAACCGTAGCATATACAACAAAATATTTGTTAAAAAAAGAAACAAAAAAAAACTACACTAAATTCATCATATCATTATTTCTATATAACGATGAGTTAAAGTTTTATTAGGATACCCATGGAAATATGATAAAAAGAATATAGTCTCATCATAAAAAATTTGCTGCATTCAGAAAGATAGAAACGATCTGCTGTAAACTTCAGAGTTAAAATTCACAGATTTCCGACACAGCATTATAATACTTTCTCTTTACTATGCAAGTATGTAGTAAGACAAGAAAGAAAAAACATACCTGTTGTTGACCAGTCAATATATCCACTTCCAGTTCAGCAACAGTTACTCCATAAATGCTGTAATTTTTCACATCATCCTTGTTTGTGAACCTATGATGGAAATAATTTTTAAAAATAAATATTTTCAAGTTTTTACCTTTCCTTTAAATTATTTCTTTCTTTAATCTGAGTCAATTCTGATTTTTGTTTTGAGAAATATTCCCCCAAGGCTGAGGTCAACATTATAATAAAGGAATAACATTATGATGGAGATCCACTTTCCCTGCACACATTGAAAGCACTTGTGAAATCTGATAAGGAATAATAGCTTCTAGAAATCTGATAAAGAATAATAGCTTCTCATAGGAAAATCAGAACATGAAACTCAAATAGCAGTTCGCATGTTAAATCAGAATGCTAATGAATTTGGTATGAAAATCTCACCAAATGAAAGAAAAGTAATGGCATTTAATGGACTTGAGCCTTTAAGAGCAAAGATAGTTATAAATGGCCCAATAATTGAACAAATTAATGAATTTAAATATCTTGGATATCATTTTAATTTTATTAAATAAAGAGATATGAAAGTAAAGCTAAATAATTTCACACACTTCTGCGGAATATTACAACAAACTCTAAAGCATAATGAGCAAAAAGAAACTACTTTGATTTTGTAAAGTTATTGTCTTGCCACTACTACTTTATGGAAGCGAGAACTGGACACGAACATCACATCAGCTGCGAAGAATTGAATCTGCAGAAATGATTTTTCTTCATTTTGTCACAGGATATTCATTATTAGACCTAAAAAAATGTAGATAGCAGAGAAGAATTAAATTTTGAGACTATTATAGACAAAGAAATATCAAGAAAACTGGAAAGGTCATGTCCTGAGAATGTCAGAATTTAGGTTAAGTAAAATTATTCTTCAATATACACCTAAAGAAAAAAGAAGTATAGAACATCTGTTGAAGAGATGGCATGAACAATTTCAAGATGGAACAGATCAAGAGGTGTAATCTTTGCTGTCGATGATGATGTGATGAGCTTCTAGAATGGTCTCCATATCTAAATTTAGTCTTGAGTATTGTATGATGTGGTCTATCAATTTACATTTTCATTTAGGTTGTTTCTTGTTTATTAGTTCAATCATTATTTTAAAGAAATAATCATAAATAAAAGTTGACAACCAACTACCATTTGGATAGATGTGAGAAGACTCTTCATGTCTGGGTATGATATTGTCATGAAATAAATTATGATAATAAATTAAGTGAACCATTGTGTGAAAAAATAAATAAATAAACATGAGACTTGCATGTAAGTAGCACACATATCCACATTTTGTTTATATGCTTCTGCTACTAATTGCTGCCATGTAGGATGATCCATTGTTTTCTTGACAGGTTCTAGTCTTTTGAGAAGTTCTTTGCATGCCATCATGGTTGCCTAAAAACAAAAACTAATATTTTTATCATATTCCAGTGAATTAACTCCCCTTTTATTTCTGTTTGTGATGCAGATATATCTTACATTTTTATTTTGATGTTTTAGTAATAAATATTCCTTTACAAGTATTTTATAGCAAATGAAAACAACACTGCAGAAAGTATCCTTTGATATATTTCATTTGTTTTGAATTATTCTGGTAACAATAGTTTACAATTTCAATCAACACTTAAGAATGAAAAGGGTGCTTGATAATTTAACAGACAGTACTTAAAAATGAGTTCACTTTTCCTCATAGCACATCATACGCAGTTTTAACTGTTTTTTGACGTAAAATAAATAAATAAATAAATAAATAACTTGAGTATAATTAGGATTTTGAGTCACAATGTTCTCTTCGGTAAAAATTGACCAGTATTAGCTTTGCTTAGCTTCATGCTACAGACATTTACATCTAGGTGTCACAGGAAATAGTAATCTGAAAAACAACTAACAAAATAAATTAATGGATTTATACTTACATAAGAACAAGCTTCACTTGCAATACTGCCTCCTGTTACCATACCATTTGGAGCAGTCAAATTGTTACTTGGTTTTACACTAACAAGATCAAGAGAAATACCCAAAATATGAGCACATACTTGTGTGACCTGAAAAAGAAAATTTTAAAAATAATAATAATAATAATAAAACATCTAGGCTCGGATAGGAGGGATAGTAACTAGATTAGATAATAAATCATTTTAGGGAGAGAGATGTTCTTTTATTACTTTATGGGGAGATAATTTGAAAACAATTAAGAATATGTAATTGTAGAAGACTCCAAGGAAATCAACAATTCTCTTGTATTATTAGTAATGATTATATAAAATGATTATATTGCAAATTATGTATTTTTTATTTTATTTTTTTAATTTATTTTTATTTTATTTGTTGCCTCTACCATTTTGACGCAATGCATCTCCAAGACCATTGATGGGCGTTGAGCGTTTCATGCTGGGGAGTAATCCTCCATTACATGGCGCGCTTGTGGAGTAATTCTCCATTATAACTTTCTGTCATGTCAGTCACATCGCAGTCAGTTGTCAAGAGGACCGCCAGGTAGCATCTCCACGTACGCGCTTCCTGCATCACTTCACAGCGGCCAGAATTGGGAAGGAATAAGGATAGGGGCAGGGTTAATGACATTTCACAAGGGTTGTACTAGCCCTTGTGAAGCAGCCAAGCTCGTTTTGTTGGAACAAATTTCACATGAGATTCGACGAGAATCGAACCCGTGAAAGGCTAGCGACTTCGCTATGTGCCACGAGCGTAGCTTGTATTTTTGATACTTTTGATGTTTTAGCTCTGTGCAAATATCTTTTCATTGAACTGCTTAAAATATAGTACATTATGACTACTAAGCAAACCCACTTCATGAGCAAAATTGAACTTTTTTACACATACACAGTCAAGAATGTGCTTTGCAACTCTGAATCTATTTATCTCACTGATATTCAATAACATTCTATGACATAGCAACAATGCTAGGAAGTTGCTTTAGCTTTAAAATGTTACACCCATGCACTCATTAAAGAACAATATTCTCAAACGTAAATAACTTTACAAAAAATTTAGAGTATAATATTTTCAGATAGTCTCACGTAATTCAATGGTTTATTTTTATTCCCTAGAATATTCATATTGAGGAAACTGTGTTTTAGCAAAACACACATATATATTTTCATGTTTTCTCAATTTTGCAGTCCCCTTAAAGCTTAATTGAAATGAGGCTTTCAGAACATCTTGAAAGTGCAAATTTTTTTTTTCTTGTAGAAATATTTTGGGAAAAATGTGGAACAGTTTATGAGAAAAGTTTGTTTGAGCTTATCCAAGAAAGCACCAATCTGAGCTCATTTACACTTGGACTTTTGACTTTTCAAAAAAATGTATTAAAATCATCTGAAAATTTTGTCTGCAAAAGCATTTAATTATGAAATCATCTGTAATGTAAATATTAACAATGTGTGAGATATTTGAAAACGATTGCATGCGTAATTTTTGAAAAATCAAGTTTTAATCAAAAATGTGCTTCCATTATGTAATTTAAAACAATGTGTTCTATCCAGACAAACGTTTAAAGAAAAAATTTGGAGCCAGTTTGAGAAAATCTTATTTAGGTACTTTTGGAAAATTGTCAGGACTTCACTAAAAATTAGGTGAAAACTTCTAATATTATGAAAATACCTAGTTTGAAATTATTTTGGGGTTTAATATTTATTAATACATTGCATTATGCAAGAAATACCTTTAACAATGATGGTGAAGGAAGGAAGTGGATTTTGCTCTATTAAAAAAAAAAGTAAAGAAAAATTTTGAGCTATTTTTGAGAAAACTTCAAAAATGTCTTATGGGCTTCATGTTAAGGTACTTATACCTACAAAAATTAAGATTCTTTTCAACTCGTGTCTCAAGTCAAATGGAATCGATCAGGAAAATCCTGTGTTCAGTTCACATCTTAAGAGTTGTTTATGGCTATCAGTTATTAAAAGAACCCTTTTTTTATTATCAGAGACCTCCGAAAGATGTATTTCCTTCAAAATCTCATCCTTGGTGTTTTGCAACATTAGAATAATCTCTCTGCACTATAAATGATAATGTTGAAAGCTCATTATGCACTGAACGAGCACACAATGTAATATATGTTTCTTTATAAAAACTCTTTCTACTTTGTTTCATTGTGAACTTTTCTATTAACAACATGCCAATAAATTTGAAATAGTTATATTTGACAAACCAAAATATAAGATACCTTTGTATTAATGCCTTGGCCACACTCTATTCCTCCATGAGCTACAGCCACTGTCCCATCACCAGCATAAATAGAAACTATAGCATGGAAATTCCCCCAGAAACCAAAGGGATACTCCATAGGCACGAAAGCAATACCTCGTTTCTTCCAAAGATTTTCCTGAACAAAAGAAAATAATAATGATAATGACAATGATAATAATGACAATAACAACAACAGTAGTAGTAGTGGTAGTAGTAGTAATAGTAATAATAATAATAATAATAATAATAATAATAATAATAATAATAATAATAATAATAATAATGATAATAATGATAATAATGATAATAATGATAATAATGATAATAATGATAATAATGATAATAATGATAATAATGATAATGATAATAATAATAATAATAATAATTATTATTATTATTATTATTATTATTATTATTATTATTATTATATGCATAAGTTTAATGTTTATAATTTTAATAATTATAAACCTTAAATTTAAAAATCCAGAAATTGAAGAAATTGCTGATAAGGTTCAACTGCTAGGGGTAGATTACATAGAATTGAATGAATTAAAGAGAGACCCCCCCAAAAAAAATAATAATAATAATAATTTCCAGGTTTAGATGGAATAAACTCTGAAATGATAAAATATGGAGAAATATTTTTAGAATTCAGAATGCTTCATCTTTTCAACATATGCTGGAAAATAAAGAAATACCAGATGAATGGAAAATAGCAAAGGTCATTTCAATATTTAAGAAAGGAGAAAGGAAATACATCCAAATACAGAGGTATAAGTATTTTGAATTCAGCCTACAAGTTTTACGGTAAAATAGTTAACAAAAAGCTTTGAAATATCTCCGATACATTTTTAACAGAAGAATAAGTAGGCTTCTGCAAGGGAATATCATGCCCAATGTTTTCACATTAAAACTGGTATTACAAAAGAGGTGAGAATTTAATTTAGAAACGCACCTTGCCTTTGTGGACTTTGAGAAAGCATTTGATTTGATCCAAAGAGATAAGTTATGGTATATAATTGAGAAAAGAGGATTCCCTAAACATTTGATTCAGATCTCAAAACGTCTGTACGACACCAGAATTAGAATTGACTCTGGTAAAGTATTGACATTTAAAATATAGACAAATCAAGGAGTGAAACAAGAATGTAGTATGTCATCAACTCTATTCAAAATCTATGTAGATGAAATGATTAGAGAATGGAAAAGAGACCAAACACCATCAGGAATTAAAATTGGATCAAACAGATACATAAACACCTTGCTTTTTGCTAATGATCAAGTAATCATACAAGACAGTGAAGACAAAACACAAATGGCACTACATTGGCTCAATGTACTAACTCTAACCTATAATATCCATAACAAAAACCAAACCAATGGCTTTTTCAGGTATTTACCCAATAAGAACAAAAATAGACCTAACAAACCAATATAACAAGTATCTCATTTCCAGTATTTGAGCCGTGACATATGAAGAAGACCAAAATATTAAGAAAAAGATCAACAAATAAGCCCCACAATTCTTAAAGCAAGAACACGAAAAGAAACACAGTTAAAATTTTATAAGATCATGGCAGTTTCCCTTTTACTATATGGAGTAGAATCCTGGACTCTCAGAAATAAAGATCTTAAACAGTTAGAAGCCTCAGAAATGAAATTTCTCAGATCAGTTAAAGGCTGCACCAGAGAAGATCAATTCCGAAATCAAGAACTAACTAGGGATGCAACCAATAACCGAAAAGGAAATTCACTATAAAGAAAAATGGAGAGAGCATGTCTTTTGTATGCCACCCGAAAGGATTCCAAAACAAGCAATGGAATATAATTCACTTGGCTAAAGAAGTGTAAGAAGTATGAGAAATGAGATCGGAACAGACCTCAGGCCCAATCCTGGCAAGATAGAAGAAGAAATGTAAAAATTCTATTTTTAGTTAATTATATTTAGTTAAAATGTACCTTATTGAACTCTTCAACAGTAAGTACTCTCTCATCATAAGAGGATGATTGCTTTAATTCTTCTGTTAGCTTCTGGATTGGGCTATCCTTCTTCAAATTATTGATGCGAACCTGTATAGGATCTTTATTTAAGGTTTTGGCAATATGTTCCATTATATTTTCAATAAACACAATTCCTTCAGTAGATCCTAAAACAATGAAACAAAAATATTTTCAGGTTTCCAAAAGTATAGTTTTGAGAATTGAAAATGTACAATATATATTTTTGAGCATATACCTGGTGCCCGACAGTAAGTATTACTAGGAAGATCAGTGCGAACAGATCTTGCTTTCACAGACCAAGTACTCTGGTCATAACAATTGACAAAATGATGAATGGTAAAACCTACAACACTTTCATTAAAAACATAACCAGCATTCTCATACAGTGTGGCTTCCATGTACTTTATTACTCCATTGTCATCCACACCAACCTGAAAAATGTAATTATGAAAAGGTAGAAAGTATAAAAAGAATAAATAAATCAATGGTGAAGAATACAAATTCTTCATCATTGATTTTTAAAGCAAATATTCATAATCCTATTAAAATTGCACTTGACTCATAAAGAAGGATGAGTGTGATCATTATAGACTTTTATATTTTATCTAAATTTATTTACAAGTGACAGCCATTCAACAAAATTCTTGTCAAGTCATTCTTCTAGGAATTACTTTCTGATTTTCTTTGGCACCATTATTAGTTTTTTGACTAAGCCATTATTATTATTATTATTATTATTTAAGCTTGAGCTTCTGTAAAAGTAATTCTCACCTCATAATCAATAGCACAAGCAAATCTCTTGCCCATGGACTTCATATTGTCCTCAATGCTCAAGACCATTCTGACTGGTCTGTTTAACTTGTAGGCAGCAAGAGCACAAGCTGTAGCAACATGTGTTGCACGAGAAATTTTAGCCCCATATGCACCACCCAAACGTCTTACATAGACATTAATTCTGAAAAATATAAAATATAAATTTAAAAATGTAAAATTTGACTGTAACATTATAATTACATGTACCCATGAAATTAATTATTTTCTGCCATACAAAAGTGAACATGAGTTTAAATTTAACTTTGGTGTCTTTTTTCTTTTTTATTTCAGAAAAAACATTAAACGAAAAAAGTTAAAAACATACAATAGAGGTTAAAAATCTTCATAAATTAACATTGCATTGACTGACATGTCACAAAGACTTATCCATTTAAACCTTTTGGATTCCAATAGTTATGTGTAAATGAGGAAATCATTGATGAGCACAATTTTGTCAATGTTAAATAAAGAGATCAATCATCATCATCATCATCATCATCATCATCATCATCATCATAACAACAATAATAATAATTATAATAATGATAGTGATAATGATGATAACAATAATAATAGTAATAATAATAGTAATAGTAATAACAATAATAATGTATAATTGAACGTAATATCCACTAGGAGAAATATATGATGGATTCAGAGAATTCCATGTTCATCTGAAAATTTTGAAGGAAATTGTAAACACTCTTAAGTTTAGATTTGATATATTTTGTTATGCCCCACAGCATTTCCAAGCCTTAAACCATAGTCAAAAATTATATTATTTTATAAAATTCAAAATTTCGGTCCATATTTTGAAAAATTATGACATGGTACAAATAAATGAAATGTACATGTCCATGTCCATTTAATTTCCAGCACCAAAATGAACCTTGATTAACTATTCAATCTCATTGCACAAAATCATTGCAGGCCAGTGTTACTTATAAAACAAAAACTTATTTTTAGAAACTAGTGTGAAAGATACTATTCTTGTACACTAACTAGATTACTGTAAAATGACAAAATTTATGATTCAGCACTTTTTACTTTGAAACAAATAATGAAACAAAATCGTTTTTTTTTTATTTAGTAAAGGGATTGTAACTGCAGACAAGATGAAAGATGATATCAGTACTCACAAACTCAAGGATAAAATAACTAGTGGTGCTAGCACATACATTCTCACATTATTTCTAATCTCACTGCTATATTATCCTACATGTTACGTATGGATATGAACCTACAAAAGTGTTTTCAACCATCAAATTTTTTTCGACAAGGACCGAGACTCGAACTCGGGTGTTTTGAGATAAGTCGCCATGTGCCCTTCCTCTACATCATCAAAATTTTCAGACTTTCAAACTCAAGTTGACACTCCAAAAACATGTCCCAGCCCAACATTCCCAACTTGCAACTTTCTAAAATTCAAAGAGATCAATGAAAATGACACCTAGACCATTCTTTTAAGTGTGCCTTGTACAAAGACACACTTAACCTGCTTTATACACAGAAAAAATTTAAAAGAAAACTTCTGGTGCTACAACAACACATAATTTCTCACAATATTTCTAAATTTTCATATTTCAAAAATTCAGAATTCACCAAAAATAAGACGATATTCTTTTAAGTGTCCCTACTTCTATCCATGGAGAGAAAAAAATTGAAAAAATAATTTGGAGCATTTTTTAAGAAAAATGTTTCTTTCTTTAAACTGCATTAATTACAAGCACAAATTACGCAGAAACTTCTCATTACTTTAAAAAATTGGAAATGATGTTTTTTAAAAAGAGCTGATTTTTAACAACAGACTATGTTGAATGCAAGAATTTCTATCTTAAATTTTGTAGTTTTGAAATGTTAACTTTCTGCAGTTTTCGAGAATACAGAGAGTTCACTGAAAATGAGACTAGTGCCATATTTTTTTAACTGTCCCTTCATACATGCAAGAAAAAAATTTAAAGAAAAAATGTAGAGCGATTTTTGAGAAAAAAAATTGTTTGGAAAAATAGAAATTGCCTACATTTCGCGCAAAATTACCTGAAAACTTCTCATATTTTAAAAATTTGTACATGATCTTATTCTAAGATTTGCCTTTAAATAACAGATTTCAATAAGGAAAAAAATCAATCTTGAATATCTTAGTTGTAGAAAGACGTACCCAAAAATATGTACTTTTGAAATTTTCAAAAAACTGGAGAGTTCAACGATAATGAGACCTGCACCATTCTCTTAAGCAATCTTTATGCTATCCAAGGACATAGTTTAATCCAAAAATTTAGAGTCATTTTTGAGAAAACCTTGAAATGTTTTTGAGGCTTCGTGTAACGTACCCTCAAAAATCAAAATATCCATTAGAAACTCCCAAAGCCTGGAGTTCATTCATTTTGATAGGGGAATATCAATTTTGAAGAAAAACAGCTGAATGGTTAGGCACTAATGTTGACCACGGACGGACGGACGGACGGACTGACAGACATGCGGATGAACGGACAGATAGACAAATGTTTTATCATCATTTTTCGGTACCAAGGACCCATAAAATATGTATTCTGGCTACACTACATGTTAGAGGTAGTAATTTAATTTATATAGAAACTGGATTTATCAACTTCTTCATTACTTGGGCCTGACAATAAAGAGTTTCTCTGTCGAAAATTGCCGTTTTCCAGCACATGATTGCAATACTCTCTCTTCTTACATTTGTAAGGATAAGAAAGTTAACAGGTTCAATATTTTTCCTCCTTAGGCAAATTTTCCTACTGCAACAAAAGTCAATCAGTAATCCTTGAAATCCTTGCTTCATAGTTTGGGTGATTGATTTTTTTAAGTATGTCAACTGCTACAATTATTAGTCCCATTAGGATAGTGAATGTTTCATCCCAGGAGGTTGCTGTGTTCCTGCCCCCATTGGATGGTGAGCTCCAGTATAGTCCTACGTGTTGGCTTGCAGGGGAATTCCTTTTTCCAGATGTCTCCCACAACAGCGCACTATCCTGGCTGAGACAAACTCTAAACTCCTGACTTGACTTTTGTGAGGTAGTGTTGTGCATCTATGTTGCATCTGCAAGTTTGAGTAAATGAGGGGAGAGGACTAGACAGGAAAGATTGTGCATGGTCCATAGTCCATTTTTTGCTTTAGCATTCGTCTGGTATTGATCAGAGAAACCATGGAAATCTACCAATCAGAGAAGCTGGCTTCTAAAAGTCTCTTCCAGACAGCAGCTGAATGCAACCTAGGTATCCAGCTAGCATCGACAATCCATCACCATCAGAATTCAAACACTAGGACCTCCTGGTCAGAGTCATTGTAGAGACACTGGTAAAACTGGCTCTAAATTAACTCAGCCAGGCAGTTTGGTACAGATTCATATCACAAGGCCTAGATCATCATAAAAAACAAATAAACGGTTCACTATTATTGAATAATACTTACGAATTTTCTGGTATATCAAGTGCTTGCGCAATGGCAAATTGTGTAAGATCCATCCATTGGGTTGCAGGATAAACATCCATACCATCCTCAATAGGAATGCAAACACAACTTTGTGTTTCCATAGTGAAATGGTACTGACCTCCAATATCAAAATTTCCCTTTATCACATGCTTAGCTTCAGATTTTGCTGTAATTTACATAGTATGATATATATTATGTATGATATTGTAATTTATCATAAAACATTTATCAATATTCTATGATAAAAGGGATGTACCTTTAGGATCAGTAGGATCAATTTTTCCTTTGTCTGCAATTCTACTTTTATCACCTGAGGTCAATACTTCACGTATTGTTAACACAGGTTTCTTCACATCTTTGTAATTAACTTTCACCAATTTTGCAGCTCTTAAAGCAATATCTTGAGTTTCAGCGACTATTATTCCAAGGGCTTCACCAGCAAATTTCACATTTCCAGGACACAGAATCTGTGCAAGTAAAATTATCATTACAAATTACAATTACTCAGCTTTATATCCTGAATGAAAATACATGAAAATTGATTTGGAAGTTCAGGCTACCAAAATATTTATACATTATTATATTTATAGAATATTTTCATTATAAATACCAAACAATAAGTCAATCTTTCTAATTATTAAGCTTAATTACTATGTACCTTACTGTTAGTCATCACAGGCCATTTCATGCCAATTTGACTAGCTAATTAAACAATTTTATTGTATTGAATATTTTAATACTTAAAAATATGAAAAAAATTTTCCCTTCCACTGAAAATGCTAAATATTTGCAAAAGAGTAGAACTCTTTTTAAACCAGCCTTGGATCATCTGACTTTCCATATAATTTGATCATCCTCTCCTTTCCACTTAAAATTGACTTCTTCGAAAAATTAATAAAAATAAAAGGGAAGGAAGGGAGAAGGGGGGAAATTCATGGTGTGCACATACACTCAAGAGAGTAGAAGATTTTTGTGCAAACTTGTTTGAAGGAAAAGGAGAAAAAAATGACAATTTTGTTTATGAATATTTTGAATAACCACTAATTGCTGGAAAGATAAGGCTGCAAAAGTCAAGTAAGGTGCACCCTGAAAAGAGGAAATATTTACATATAAGGTGCAGGTAAGTCAAGTAAGTGGAAAAAAAATTCAGATCATTTTAAAAATTTTCAAAATAACAAGTAATTTTTATGTACTACATACAGATAATATCTTTTCAATGGTGAAATGGTATTTATCTTTTTCATCCTTTGGTAATCCAACAGATTTTGATTCAATTTATTCCATAATTCTCAATGGTTGGATTATCAGGATTCTACTGAATTGAAATGAGGAGTGTTCATGCAAATAACATGTTCATCAAATCAGATTTTTCAAAAACAGCAAAAAACTGATTGTTGACAAGTTATCATCATTTCAAACAATATAATATGCTGTTTTCTGTACCAGTATAGTTACAATAGTCTACGTGTACTGCTATCAAATTGGTAATTTATAATTATGATGATATTTCAGGTTAAAAGTTGGACATGTTTGCTTTTGTTTTAAGTACCTGCGGACATCTTTGCTTTTGCAGAAAATAGGGCTATTATTATCATCACACTTGATTGGGTTAAATTATTTAATTGCAGTGTATACACAAATATTTAATTTTTCCAAACAGACAAAACTACTACAACAATTTCTGTAGCTAATGTAACCATTTCTTGGCCCCTAAAGAAATTAAAAAGAACTAAAATGAAATTAAAATCTATATGTGCCAGCCATCTGAACAATTACAATTATCTTTCAGTTCTTGGCTATCCATTACAGTTTGATTTTCAGCTATTGGTCCATTAAAAATAAAGGAATACCATTCCAGGCCAGGAGTATCAGAAGAATTCTCTCCATTTATCTCCTAAAAGTTCAGTCAATAGACCTGCTACGTAAAATTCCTTTGCCAATGGTATACCCCTTTCAAGCTAAATTGTACAATGTCAATGAAAAACCGTTTCCAAAGGACCAAAGCAGGAACTTCATAAAGTTTTAAATATTGCTGTGGGTAAACTTTGACTGTATGAATCTTCTTCCCTTTTATTGTTTTCTGAATAATGATTCACTTCACATTTTTGATGATTGGTATGTTCTTGAACATGATACTCAAAGTTTTTGTGTCCTTGAGATCCCAATCTTCTAAAACATAAAATTGGATGCTGTTGTGAAGACTTCACAGATTGAATGAACCACACGGCATGAGCAGTCACATGATCATGAATCTTGACGTGTTATTGGTTACATGGACATGTTCTTTATTGCCTTCAACAATGCTGTGGATATATTAGATTTTGCCTGAACCTCGTATGTATACATGTAAACTTATTAGGGATATATTTACTTTTGTTCCTCCACATCAGGACAGAAGATGTAGCTGACGGTCATTGTACTACTGCAATGCTAACTCAATTTGTTTTCCAATGGGCATGTTTGTTTTTGCATGAACACTCCTCAAATACAAGTTAGGTCCTACCCTTCAATTTCAGTACACAGCTACCAACTTCTTCTTTATTATGTGTACCTAGAACAGTACAACCAACTGCACACCCAACCACTTCGATTTGAGGGTCACCTCCATTAACAGCCATTTTTTGTGGAACCTATTGATTTTTACATAAGACCATTTTTTCCACCAATTTATCCATAAGTAAATATTTCCTCTTTTCAGGGGCACCTGACTAAGCAACCAACAGTCAAACACCATACAATGGCATGTATGGCAGGTTGACTTCCAGTGGTCACCTGAAGCAATTTTGAACTGTATCATAAAAAGAAGCGGAAAAGTGGAGTTTACTGTTGATTTAATATCTCCATGTGATGGGATGCATTGTCAGATTTCCTCAAACAGGACATCTAGAGTAGCTTATCTCGCAGGAGGATTAATTTCTGTTTCAGGTAACAACAGTTGGTTTTAATAAAAACTATCTCTTAATGACACAACACCTATGCTTTGCCTATTTTATAGCATTCCTATGTTTCCCTTCTCTGGGAATCAATTGAAAATTTGCAGAGTATGCCATGTGAGCGAATCCAATCTGAAAGTCATTTGCTGACTCCTTTAGATGGACCCACTGTAAAGTTCTTACAGGATGTGAGTTACATTTTCAAGTCTATTTTGTTTGTTTGATTTGGTGAGGTCACAAAGTGAACTTTTTAACTAAGAGAATGAGTGACATGTCAATGGTGTGTTTTTGTATTAGCCAAGAGCAGGCAAATTATTCTAAATAAATCTTTTAATTGACTTTTGTTATTTACAGTAATTAAAAATGTTTTAGAGACCATGAACTACTTCACTTGAAAGCCATTAGCACAATTAGATTTCATTTACGCTTCCAGTAATCTCATAACCTTAATTAAGCAGCCATCTCTATTTATGGTAAATTTTTGTTGGAGCCATTGGTGACCCCTTGAAGACAGGTTTCACTGTATAATATACTAAATCGCACATGAAGAATTAAACTATCATACTAAAAGTATAAAATGCTTTTAAATATTCTAGGTACTGAACAGTTCACATACTTATTACAATGATTCTCATGTCTTTATAATTTTGTGGCATAACCAATATGTGACACTCTTATAGTAACCTACCATGGAAGAAACATTTTCGGATGAAACATTTGTTGTAGTAACATACCACAGAAGAAGGCTATTGTGACCCATTCCTAGATGTACATGTAGTAGTTTTACTAAAATGTTCTTGACTTGAGAAATTACTCACTTTTTTGAGATAGGAGAGGTAAAATTCTCAAAAATTACTATTACTTTGAGATATTACTATTTCTCCAGACTAATGACATATAAAAGGTTGCTTTCCTTAACAACAAACAGAAAGATTTTTAAAAATTACAAGAAGTTTCCTTCTCTCAAAGAAATAAGATTACCTGTTCTTCCTGGTCTAATCCTGCAAGAGGGGGAGTGAAAGTATTCTTGCCAGGAATATCCTCTGCTTTATAAAATGCAACCACACCTGGTAGATTCTGAAATTGATTGAATAACACAATATATTTATAGTATGTACTCAAATAATACAGTAGAAATAATGTAAATTTATAGTTATTTAATAACGTCAATGCAAAACTCAAATTCAGAGATTAACATTGAATTGAATTGAATTTGCCTTGTTTTACGTGGCGAGACTCAGGCCATGAGGCCTGCTCTTCCGTCTGACCACGCAAATTTCGTTACGCTCCTTTCAACAAGAGAAAGAAGGTATTACTTGGGCGACGAAACAGGCGATTTGAATTTAGCTCAGAGGCATCATTTAGGCTTGAGGATCTTTTACATGCAGTAAATCTACTAACATGGGACAGCCGGCTTTACTTCCCCTCCGAAGGAAGGCGTATGAAGGATTTTTTCGCCCTTAAAAATCCATGGCTTTGATCGGGTTTGAACCCGCGGACTTGGGTATAGCAGTCCGATACGCTAACCGCTACACCATCACCGCCGCAACATCATTAAGACCTTTTAAAAAAAGCCCTTTTTAACACATGAACATTCTTTCAAACATTTTTTTAGAATTTAACATTTAGTGTATTAATACAAAATTTTATGTAAAGAATGTCAATTTCAACAATTGCATTAATGAAATTGTTTAACTAATTAATAACAGAAAAGTTAATTCTTACAGAAGTTTACAGTTTTTAGAAATAATTATAGGATAGTGAGATGAGTTTATTTAAAAAATAAACCTCTCAGTGGATGGATCAAATTCATTCTTTTATTTAATTTTTTTTTTTTACTGCAAACAGCTGATTAAGTATTTAAATATAATTATCTCTCTTGTGCCAATAATGTCACTTTAATTCAATCTGAGACTTACCAAAGCGTCTGTTGCATTAATTTTCTCAACAGTTGCAGGTCCAACTGAAGATAACACAAAAGCAGCATATAATTCTCCTGGTAAGTGAGGTGTATCATTTACATACTTCGCTTCACCTGAATAAAGAGAAATAGAACTGAAATTTTCACAAGTATATTTATGCAGATAGATGAATCTACTCTTTTTTAATGTCTTAATAATTGGTTTTGCTTCCACCCAGCTACTCAGCATATTTTTTATTACCATTAACATAAATATAATATAAACAAATAATTTTTCCAAATAAAAAAATTAAAATATTTTCACATATTTTTTAATTAATTAAAAATTTTTAAAACTTAGATATCAATAGCTAGAATTAATGAATTCTTGGCAGACCAGGAAACACCATGGCCTATGCATAGTAGCCAAAGTTTCAGTCAAGGCTCAGTTCCCAGGCCAAACGCTCTGAAGAAGATGGCAGCTACGAATCTAACTAAAAATTGTATTTAAAAAATTATTGAGAGCTGCTGTTCAGTGATGCTTGGTCTGTTCATGCATTTATCAACCCTTGGATCCACATTAAAACTTTCAACAATGAAATGGGGTAAATTAATAGTGAGTTTATTAAAAGTATGACTGTCTTTTGAAAACAAATTTTTACCTGTGGTGTAAGTGAATATTATAAAGCTTGAAAGGATATTTCATTATACAATTATATTATGCGGTGATTTCAACATAAACTGTTTGTCAAAATCAAATGATGAGGAACTATTCAAAAATGTACTTAAATCTTTCAACTTACAAACTATTATAAATCAACCTACCAGAATATCTAAAAAAAGCAGTACTGCCATTGATCAAATAATAATAGACACAAATGATTGCAGCTATTCAGTTGTTACATATAACACAGGCTTTAGTGACCACACAGCACAAATTCTCAAACTCGAATTGGACACTAAAGTTATTAAGGAAACACTTTATAGAGAAACTCGAAACTTCTCTCAGGAAAACCTAGACAAATTTAACTCTCTAATAAGTTCACAAAACTGGGAGGAGGGGTACAAAGCAACAGACACAAATACCAAATTCAAATTCATAAACATATTCCAAAGTTATTTCAACACCGTTTTCCCACAAACACTGAAGAAAATAACAAGCAAAAACCACAAATCATGGATAACAAAAGGAATCAAAACATCATGTGAAAAGAAACGAAACATGCATGAAACCATCCTTCATCACGAATGTAGTTCTGATTTCATTGCTTATTACAAAACATACAAAAGTATCTTAAAGAAAGTAATTAAACAGGCCAAACTGTTAATGAATGATCAACACATTGCCAAAGCACGAAACAAAACAAAAGCAATGTGGAACATTGTGAAAAATACTCTAAAAACAGAAAACAGAAACACTAAAAACATTGAACTTAACTACAAGAACAATGTTCTGCGCAATCCACAGCAAGTAGCAAACACTTTCAATAGACATTTCTCAGAAATTGGAGAAAAGTTAATACACTGCAATTCTGTAAATAATATAAATATGCAGTCAAATATACCCACATCACCAAATGCAAAGTCCATATATATCTCTGAAACATCATCTGCAGAAAAACAGAAAATCATAAATCAAATGAAAAACAAATTCTCTACAGGACTGGATAATATCCCTGACATACTCATTAAACATTCAGCAACATATATAATAGAACCGCTCACACACATTTGTAATCACTCCTTAATGACAGGTAGCTTCCCAGAAATTCTCAAAAAAGCAAAAGTTAAGCCACTATTCAAAAAAGGCAACACCCACAATCTCATGAATTACAGACCAATATCCTTACTATCTGGATTTTCAAAAATTCTAGAAAAACTTTTTAATGATAGACTCAAACATTTTCTCAATTCAAATAACTTATTGACAGAGGCTCAACATGGATTCAGAAATGGTAGATCAACAGACACTGCTATCTTCACCTTTCTAAATTACATACTTCTTGCTCTAGATCAGAAAGAAATCCCCATCGGTTTATTTCTATATTTATCAAAAGCATTTGACATTATTGATCATGACATACTGTTATCCAAACTTGAAACTTCGGGAATTAGAGGCACTGCACATCAATGGGTAAAAATCTTACCTTTCAAATCGTTGTCAAGTAGTCACAATCAAGCATGTTACAGATAAAAAGATTTCAAGCCATTTTTCCCAACTTAGAATGATAAATTATGGAGTGCCACAAGGATCACAATTATGGAGTGCCACAAGGTGCCCTATACTATTTCTCTTGTACATCAACGACATGCCCCTAACTCTACAAAAGAGCAAAATAGTCATATTTGCAGATGACACTAACATTATTATTAAGCAAATACCCAACAAACTCTACACAAAGAAGCACAAACTGTTCTAGAAGCACTAGTAAAATGGTTCCAGGAAAACAAACTCATCATAAACACCAGTAAAACTGTCTCCCTAAACTTTCGGAATCCACTCTCTAAAGAAAAGCCTCAAACACAATTGATGATAAAACACATGCCTGTAAAAATAGCCCAAAAAACAACTTTCCTTGGATTGACAATTCAAGACGATCTAAAATGGAACTCCCACATCACAGATCTAAACAACAAGCTTACCAAGTCATGCTATGCCATCTACATCCAAAGTCAAATTCAATCTTGGATGTACTACGAACAGTGTATTTTGCAAATGTCCACTCACATCTAAAATACGGAATCATATTCTGGGGAAACTCCCCAGAAAGTATTCACACTTTTATTATCCAAAAAATAATACTGAAAACAATGACAAACACTCACAAACATGAGTCCTGCAAATCACTTTTCAAGAAATCACAAATCCTACCACTCCCATGCATATACATGTTTGAAATATTAATCTAATTCTAATCTAATTCTTTCTATTAAAAAAATAGCAATATTTCTTGATATTAATACTGCATTTACAATATGATTTAAAATTGCCATATTTGTATTTGGAAGGCAGCTTATTTACTAAGCTAAAAAGCTAAAAAGAGTACTAAAATAAGAAAATTGGCTAGAAAAGCAAAAAATTAATAGAAATTGAATTTAATGCAACAGAATTTCAGTTTAATAAATTTAAATTATTATCAAAAGGATTATACTACGAAAGGAAAACAATTTTTAACTTTTACGACAAGCAAGTCATCAATGAAATGTTATTGATTTTAGTCCATAGACAAGCAGATCTAATTAAGCAAGAACACTTTGTACACACACGATCAAATATTAGAATGAAAGTGAACAATGGATATATAGATGACCATATTGGAATAGACCACACAATGTGTATTAGAAAGCACAACTGTTCTCTTACCAAACCACAATTACCATTTAACAAATGAGTTATTTGTAATTACCTGAGGCCTGAACAAGTGCCTCCACTTTTGGAATAGGCTGGTTCAGAGGCCATTCCTTTTTGTCTGTTTCAAACTCTTGTTTACCACTTGAAACAGGTCGATGCAATATCGTTCCACCACTTTTAACATTTTTCTTCACTGTATCTGGAGCCAAACTAATAATAAACTGTAAATAAAAGAGGTTTTCTTTATAACTATAATTTAAACATACATTTTAAAGCTCTATTAAAAATACTTTGACTCAGGATATTGACCTTGTACAGTAAAGCCTTCGCCAACCCTTTTCTATATTCCGGAGTAGCATCTGGAAGTACATGATCAGGAACCAATTCTCCTTCTAATTCTTTCAAAGCACCTTGCAAAACTGCTTGGTCCAAAACATTTTTATCTTTCAGATATTCTTCAGTTTTTGAGGCATGAATCTGAAAAAATTATATCCTACAATCAATTTCAAAATAATTAAAAATATTGTAGATCATCTCAAAAATCACTCACAAATGAAGGGTTTATTCCTCCAAAAACCACCGTTGGTTTTCCAGATAGCGTCCTGCCAGATCCCTGTGAATTTATCTTAAAACGAAATCCTGCATTTACATAAGCATGAGCATTCTGCGCACGAGGCATGATCTGAAATAGAAGATCAAAAATCAATTTAATTATTACTTATGAACTTTTGGAAAATTGTCAATAATAAAATTAAAGACATTCTTCATACTAATTAACTTCAAAATAATGAATTACATTTCATATACAAGGAGGAGCCTTCACTAAAGTTTGAAAAGACACTAAACAGAGATCATTACTTCAAAATTATTTGCTTTGTACATTTTCTTTTAATACAATAATAATATCAAAATTCAACTGTTTTTATCTCAATTATACATCACCAAATTAAAGAATTACCTTGAAGGATCCCACACGGAATGACTCATCCAAAGAAGGAAGCTTAACATTTTTCAATACTTTTTTCTTCATATTTAAATTTAAGTATGCAGGCAGAGTTACAACCTCTTCTTTATTATCTTTATCAACTAAGAATTAAAAGAGCAACATTTTAATGACACACCATATAGTAAATTATTTTATCTATTACATACTAAAATGGAAAATATTTTGAATGATTTTATTGCAACATACCAACAGTTAAAGTAGCTCCAACATTTTCAAGGATAATGAAAACATCAGAAGGAAACTCATTATGTTCATATTTTATAGATAAATTTCCTGCAATTGTTCCAGTCTACAAGAGAACAAACATTTACAATTTCATATTAAAAAAGAGAATGGAAGAGAGGAATTTGCATTACATAACTCAAAATGAGAGACAACAAAAAATATTCCACCTGCATATCTACATTGCTAAAAATGGAAAAATGGAAAACTTTCACATGAACATTAACTTTCGATGTTAGAATTTGTCACTTACATTTCTCACAGGTACATTGGCTATAAGATCAATGTGATCTGCAAGACCTTTAGTGTAGGCAAATTTTTTAGGTTGTTCTTTAGCCAATTTGTAGAAAAGCTCCATTGCTTCAGTCAGTGTTACATTGGCACCGAGAATAATTTCCTCTCCCACAGAGTGAGATCTTAGTTCAGACACTGAATTGATATTAATGAAAACTTGAGGTTCATTTACACGATGATACACACCTACAAAATAAGTGTAATTATTTTTCAGAGGTCAATGTGCTAAAGCTTGATTAATAATATCTCTAAAATAATTACCTCTAGCAGTGTTTCCAGCCACTAACATGTACGTTTTGTCCCCAATAGTGTTAAAAATGCTCAGTATATCTGATATTGATGAAGCTGCAAACCATTCTCCTTCTGATGCTTCAATATGCAATAATGTTGAACCCAACTTATTACATTTTATAGAATCGCCACATTGTCCTGAACAAGGTTGTCCACTTTTCTCACAAATTTTTATTTTATATAATTCCTGTGGACATAAAATGTTATGATAACCATGAAATATTAATGAAACATTTCATAAATTCAAAATTAATGAATTCACAACACAAACATCTCAGCAGAGGGCTAGCCAGGAGTCTGGAGGAAAACCACAACTTCAGAATCCTATAAAATTTGACACTGAGATGATGAATGAGGAAGGGGGTTAAACGACAATGTTCAAAGAAGGCAAAACTATTTCTCTGGGGATCCTACCAAGATATAATAGAAACAATTAATCATTAATGAATAGTTTTCATGATTACTTAATTTATGACCTATCATTAATGGAATGGATTGGAGTGTGGTGGAAGAAATTGGGGTGGGACAGAGAGGATTGGGATGGGACCAAGAGGATTGAGGCAGAACAGAAAGGACTGAAGCAAGACAGAGAGAGTTTGGGTGGGAAAAAGGAAATTGGGGCAGAAGAGAGGATTGGGTCATGACTGAGATAATTGGGGTGGGACAAAGAGGATTGAGGCAGAACACACAGGATTGGGGAGGAACTGAGAGTTTTGGGGTAGAACAGAGACGATTTGGGGGGAAGGGGGAAAGAGGAGGGGTAAGGAAGGTGCAAAATTGAGTGAAACATGGCAAGGCATAATGGAGATGTAAACAAAATTACTTCAGATTTATACTTTTGATAGAATTTGTTCCTTTCTCTGCCTAATAGATGACTGAGTAAAACCCAGGCAACACCAGGTTACTTCAGCTAGTTATATTCATTTTTGTGAAGCTATTCTCTCTGCAAATATTGGGTAGATGAAAAAAACATATTTTAAAGAACCTGTGAATCATTAAAACAAATGTATGTTTCAAATTAAGATACATTTACAGGGCAGACAACAACACAATCACTGAAGTTTTTCATCTTGTTAAGGCTTTGTCTAATAGCAAATTGACAGGAAGTTACAGTACAGTACAGTATTTATACCTCAATATCTTCACATTGTTTCTTCAAATCTTCTGGCACATCACTGCTGAAGGATTTAAAAGCATCAAGAATAGGCCTGTATCCAGTACATCGGCAAATACTACCTCCAAAAGAGTTTTCCACTTCTTTCATTGTTAAATGTCCTTTTTCCAACAAGCTGGAGGAGTTAAAGAGTCATTCTTAGCTGTGCTTTTTTGTTCCAAGTTGCATAAAATTTAATTCAGAAAGAATGCATATAGTACTCTTGTTGGAGAATGCAAAACTCAAGTTTTGACATTAGTACCTGTACATATTCATGACCATTCCAGGAGTACAAAAGCCACATTGTGTGGCATTCTTCTGCATGACACGAGTCTGCAGCCTATGGTAACCATCTAACTTATTTCCAATACCTTCTATGGTTGTGACAGCTAAACCATCACAAGCCAAAACAGGATACAAGCACTGAAATTTCAAGAATTTCCCATTTGGTTAATTTAAAAAAAAAATTAAAATATCAGAAAATTTAGCATACATATGTTTAAATTGTAGTGTGAAGGTGAAAAAGGTCAAAAAATGAAATTGAATGTGAGAATGTTGGGAAAAATTATACAAATGTGAATTTACCGAGTTAACAGCAATAGGTGCTTTTTGTTTAGTCACAGGATCTTTGTGCCAGAGTGTTACCACACATGCTCCACAACCACCTTCAAGGCACATGGCCTTTGTTCCTGTCAACTTGGCATAATTTCTGATGTAGGTATTCAAAGAAGTGTTGACAGGAATATTTTCATCAACTGGAATGGAAGTCATGAAAGCTTTAGTACAATTAATGCTCAATCTATAATAATTCAACATTGGATTTTAAAGTAAATTTTACCTTCATATTCCTTCCCATTTATTGTGAAAGTAGCTTGTTTCCTGAAACTATAAGAGAATCAAATTAAAATCACAATTAAAAAAAGCCACATTATACAATCTTACATAGCTTTTTCTGTATTACTGACTCTTGTATGTCCCCTCTTGTTAACGTTGCCATAAGGATAACAAAGGAATTCAGGACATCCCAAATATACATTTCAGAGAAAATTGTTTATTTTTATGCAACTAAATAGTATAACAAGTAAATCATATAACAAGGAAAGAGTATGTCAAGTAAACAACTAAATAGTAGATGAAGATAAATTACATTGCACACTTCCAAGAATAACAGGTGACCACTCTTTTTCTGAGACCAATTTCCCTGGCTTTTCCAGGTTATCCACGTCATTTACTTTGGTTTTCCATGACAAAGTTTATGAAGCATTTCAGGGTATTTAAATAAAATCTGTAAGTAATGACGGGTAACATTGCCAGGGGTGAAACATTGCCACAACTTCAACAAATTTAAGTAGCGCAGTCTGTGTTGTAAATTTATTTGCTGGCTGTGGTTCCCATAGTTATATACCTCTCTTAGAAACATTATATCCAATCGTTAGTTGCATTAAGTTACAGTTGCAACCTAAAATGACCGTAAATATGTACGGTGTATTATGACGCAGCCAAATCCCGTAATCAAAACTTTGTTAATTTCGGGTTAATCGAGTTGAAAAAATGCCATAGAAAAGTAAATGTTTCATATCGTAGACATGCTATGTCATGACTTAATAATTATTCATTATAAACAAGACAAAACATATTATTAGCATATAACACTTACAGGGTAACATTGCCATACTGGCCATCTTGTTTTTCTCATATTTATATCCTTTGAGAAGATATTCTTACATTGAAACAATTGACATTTGTGAGTTTATATATCATTTCTAAAGCGTATGACATAAATTGTAAACATTTATTAATTACATTTAATACAAAATTCCTTTTTTGTTGTCGCCATACTTGCAGTGTAACTTTGAGAATCACATCATTAATTTACTTCGTCTTGTTTTTAAAGAATGCCACATAGACAAATAAAAAATTCCAATATCTAAGATTTTCAAACTTCAGATGACCAAGGAATGGAAAATGTAAATAGTGGAAAATTAAGTAGGAAAAAGCTACTTAACTGTATGTAATTAGCAGGTTCACTTTAAATGACATGGATGAGGGTGTTAAGCCAAAATATGATATTGTTGCTGAGCTTCCCAGATCAAATATGAAAAGCACTTTTTCCCTATTGCATTTTATCATAATGTAAAACAGTTAATAAAACTTATTTTAGACTAAGTTCTCAAAGCAGTATTTATCTCTATTTAGCGTATTTAAACAGTCTAAAACCAAAGACTGAAATTTGTTCTGATGATCATGAACTTTGTTCTGATGCATATTTATATGTTTCTGTTTCCTATCCAACTCTCATACATTGCCAAGATACATTGCCAACATTGCCAGAAACTTGGAAATAAATAAGAGGTGGCAATGTTTGACCCCTGCAGGGTAACATTGCCACTTTGCTTGCTTTTAAAAAAATAATAAAAGCTTTCAAATTATTAAAGCTGTGACTTCAATATTTCGAAGAAACATTATACTATTGTGAAGGATTAAATTGTCAAAACATTTTTTGTGAAGATTGATGCAACAAAGATGAACTTTAAAAGAAACAAAGTTGTGCAATGTTACCCCTCCCCCGTTACCTTATATAAATAAAAGGGATGTGTGTAGTATGTTTATCGCAGATAGACTCAAAAACTGCTCGATCGGTTTTGCTGAAATATTCCTACTTTGTTCTTATAGGTGTCTGAAGTGTTTAAAGAAAGGTTTAAATTAAATCAGACATGGGGGGGGGGGAGTTGTTGGTGATTTATGCGATTATGCTTCAAGCATCCCTGAACAGAAGCTCTACACAACTCGCCGCACCGTCAAGTGTTAAACGCGTCCTCGTTGCATATTCTGCCTCTACGATTGTGAACTATAGGCCGGAATACTATCATCCGATATTACTAGAACGTTATCTCGGACAAGTAAATCAAATTTCTCCAAGACAGTGTCCTATCGAACGCATGCAAAAAACTTGAGGGAGAACGTTTTAACAATAAGATACTTGACAACCATGTCCAAACTTCGCCATAAAACAAACCTATACTCGCAAGGAAGTAGTTCATCAATTAGAATTTTTACAGAGCGCAATTTTTACAGTGTAACAATCACGTGACTAGTAGCGTGTGAATTCGTTATTGCACGCTGCAATAGCGAAGCATTACCGAGTCCACTAATATTGAATAAAGCATGGCTTTGGTCGATATTAAATCATTGTTATCGCATGTTTTTTTTTCCATCGGGAGGTGGCGGTAATCTTCCCCCGCTGGATGGCGAGATCCGGCGCCAACCTACCGTCGACTAGCGGGTTTTCGCTAGTCAGGTATCTACCACCAGCGGGGCACCGTCCCAGCCGGGACAAGCTCTAAGCCCCCGACCGATCTCCCGGCATGTGCGGTAGTGCAGTGCATGTTAGTGTAAGTGTGTGTAAGGGGTGGGGATATGATAAGGAAGCGCGCGCGTGGTACCGATCAGAGCAGCCGGCCAAAGCAAATTCTGCTGCCATCGTAGCTCGAACCTAGGACCTCCCAGGCAGAGGCACTGCAGGGACATCAGTTAATGCACTGACCCACCTCCTCCGGTCTCATACCAGCCGGAGTTACCAGATGACCAGTGAACACTGAGTTGCCACATGGCAGTAGATGAATTTGCTTTCTCTTATGTAGCGCATAGTTCTCTAATGTAGTTCACACATAGTCCCAAAACGCATTTTTTTTTGTAGGACTGTGTGAATTAATAACTGTGTACCAATTCAGGACATTTGGCAGAAACAAAGAAAATCTGGCGGAACAGAGGGACACATGATATTCAGAGCCTATCCCGCTTTTTCAGGACGTATGGCAACCCTACCTCTTATTAACTCTCAGCTCTTTTCAAATTTCATCATCAAAAATTTCACATACACACTACCTTTCAAAATTGCACATAAAAACTAACTTTCAAAGAAACGACGAGGACGTCCCGAGAGAGACAAAGAAAATGATTTACAGAAACGCAACACGAAGTCGAAGGAAACAAAGAACTCCATAAAAAATAGAAGAAATATTATTTCGTTCAATATTGTAGGAACAGATTAATTCATCTGGATGATTTAGGCTTCGGCTAGCTCCACGTGAATATTGTGGCAACCACCTATAGAAAATGTCTTCACAACTCATTCTTGATTTTGTCCTTGTTTGTAAAGTGTCATACACTTGAGTTTCTCCAACTTTAAATTTCTTTACCAAAACCTTCACAGAAGTGTTGCTTTGTTCGTGTTCTTCAATTTTTCTAATTTTCTCACCAACTCTGAAAGGATCGCACTCCGCGTCTCTCCTTCCTTCAGACGGGCTTGTGAAGGTGAGTGCCAATACAAATAAACAGTGTATAATAAATATAAATACAACGTTCGAAGGAGGGTAGCTGAGAAAGTGAATGGACGAGTATCTCTTGATACTATATCGCCACACTTACAAATCATTGTTTAATTAAAAAAAAATGTTTTCCGTCTTATCCAGAATTTTTAAAACCGCCGTACTAAAAATTCCTTTCCGTTTCCGTATTAGGCAGGTTTCCGGTTTATATAATATACTTTGCATTCGAAAATAGTCCGTTCTGAGATTTTTCCGAAGAAGGCAGGTTTTCGCCTTAATCAGGTTCGGCCTCAGACAGGTCTTACTGTAGTAAATATATAAAGTATTAAAGTAAAAGTATTAATAAAAATATGATACAAAGTAAAAGTAAAAAGTATATAAATCTGATGTGTAAAGTATATAAGTATGTTTGTATGATTTTTTATTATACACATTTACAGTTTTGTTTCGATCTTGATAAAATTTTGTCCACATGATCTTGAAAAGCGAAACAGTGCGGAGGTTTTTTTCGAAATCGCGTTTTCGGCGAATATCTCAAAAACTGAGAGGAAATTTTCGACAGTGGATCAGAATTTTCTTTTCATAAAATTTCCTCTTAAACGGATTTTGATTCGTTTTAGTCCCGTTAGTGTAGTGCATGTTTTTTCTCGGGAGATGGCGGTGATCTTCCCCCGCCGGATGGCGAGATCTGGCGCCGACCTACCGTCGGCTAGTGGGGTTTCCCCCAACCAGGACTCTCCCACCAGCAGGGCACCGCCCCAGCCGGGACAAGCTCTAAGCTCCCGACCGGTCTCCCGGGATATGTGGTAGTGTAGTGCATGTTAGTGTAAGTGTGTGTAAGGGGAGAGGATAGGACAAGGAAGAGGAAGGACAGATCGCGCGGGGTCCGTGGCCCGTTTGGTAGGGTACTGCTCTGGCATTCGCCTGGTGTTGATCGGAGAAACCACGGAAAACTACCGATCAGAGCAGCCGGCCGCTAGAATTCTCCTCCAGATAGCGACTGAATTCGACCTAGCTGGAAAGCTAGTGTAGAAAATCCTGCCGCCATCAGGACTCAAACCTAGGACCTCCCGGTCAGAGGCGCTGCAGTGACATCAGTTGATGCACTGAGCTACCGCTCCCGGTTACATGTTAGAGGTAATAATTTACTACAGATAGGAACAAAATGTATCAATTTTCGACACCAGGCCCTTGGGGGCCTGGGTATTTGGATACGAGGTTTTTGGTAAATAGCCGAATTTTGCCACATCATTAAAATACTTTCTCTTTACTACGTAAGCATGTAGTATGGCAATAAAGTAAGCAAGTTACAATCCCAAGATGAGGAAAGCTCTTAGAAAGTGGATTGTTGAAATGCAAAATGGCAACATAGCATTTTGTTTAAAAGCTATGGATACTAAAACTGATGCATTAATTATATAAGTTTCTTAATTGATAGTACGTAGTTCATATGGTTTATAGATAAAAGGCTCGGGTACATACTAGTGCCTCAGGGGTAGTGATTAAACGGCATAGTTGAAAAAGTATCATCATTACTGTTGTAAATATGTTGACTGAGTGATGAATCCCTAGCAAAGTGGACAAAATGGCAACATAGCATTTTGTTTAAAAGCTATGGATACTAAAACTGATGCATTAATTAATAAGTTTCCCGGTCCCTAAACCCCATCCTTATTCCTTCCTAATTCTGGCCGCTGGGTAGTGACGCAGGAGCGCGCGGTAGGAGGCGCGTACGCGGAGATGCTACCTGGCGGTCCTCTTGACAACCGACTACGACGAGACGCGACAGACAATGTTAACGGAGGATTACTCCATAAAACAAGCGCAGTAATAGGAGGATTACTCCGAGAAGCGCAAAGCGCTAAACGCCCCCCAGGGGGCTTGGAGACGCGTTGCGTCGAAGTAGACGCAACAAATTAAAAAAATTAAAAAAAAAAGTTCTACTATTGAAAAAAATGTTGGCAACAATATTTGTATTTAATATTAAAACAACAAAAACTCATTACATTTTTATGCAAAATAAATACTGATCATTCTTCATAAAGTAGTATTTTATTAAGCTTTACTGTACTAACAATAAGACTTCATACAGCAAGGATGTGCAACTTCCTGAAAGAAAACGAAGCCTATAAAATCAAAACCATCAGTGGACCTGTGACTCCCCCTCCCTTGATAATGTCAAGATTAACTAATATTACATTATTTTGGCTTATTTGAGTTCTAAATTGTTCACTTTAAGTATACGCCCACACGTCTTTGGCTGTGCCGCTTTCAAAAATAACACTACGCCAAATTTGAAAATCGAATTCTGGCCTCTCACGCCAAGGCGAAAGCGTTAACAACCATAGATAGTGCACGATAACCACTGGAACTAAATATTTCGTTTTAGTAAGTTTTTTATTGTACAGAGCCGATGAATGTAATTCCCATACAACTTAAGAATAATGAAAATATTACTAATATTTAAATACTCTAGTAATTCACTTTCAATAGCACGGCCCTTCTCATTGTAGTTTGCATTTCATTGTTAAATACTGTGACAGGTTTCACTACGTTTTATGGGGTGCAGTTAAAAACACTTACATGCATGTGGTTCTCAACAAAACCTCAGGGTTCAGAGTTTTTTCTTTGGTTTTACGTTTCGCGACGAACAAATTGCTGAAGACGGACAGGCCATCCATCTTCATTAAAAGTGGTATTCCTTGAGTTTGCTGTGGCGTAATAGCCGCATAAATACATTTATCCAGGGACGATTCAGTGTAAAATATAAATAATTATGTAGACGAGTGCCAAATTGCCTCTCTCATTGTCGTAAATTGAAACATCTCACGTATTGATTAAGTTGTTGATTTAATAATTTGTATGGCATGATTTTTTGTTGCGAATTGCTTTGAAAATTGTGTACCATGTCATTGAATATTGGTCACTGTGCAGTAACTATCAAAACAATAAATTAGGCATAGTGCTACCAATGAGTAAAATAGAATAAGCACTGTTACTTGAAGTAAATTTTAACATTGGACATTCTGATTTGTTGCTACCTGCATCAACGCCATTGCAGAATTCTTAAGGAAGCATTCCAGCTGGAAACTTGTGTCTCATCATACGTGTTTAATGCTTTCAGAGCATTACGACTGCATCCAATACAAGAAAATAGCTGAGTTTCGTGATTTCGACGAAAGTATCGAGTTCATAATCAGGTACCTACTTTCTCGTTATCATGAAAACGATTCGTTTTCTCGAGCAGAAGGGCGGACGGAGACACAGACGTTTTGCTGTTTACCAATTTTTCGGGCCCACAAATGTTACAATGACTGCACAATGATTTAATCCGTTTTTTCGATATCAGGGCTCCATAATATGAGTTTTCTTTCGAAAAATCGTCATTTTCACAGCAGCGTTACAATATTTTCTCCATACTACGTAAGTAGATTACAAGAAAGTTAAAATTGACGAATCAACATGTCACACAGTATTACTGCCTTCTCTAAAGAACATTCAGTGCGTCTGCATTTTTCGAAGGCTCTAGGACGATACTGAGACCACCGTTTTTCGAATGACACTCTGACCGAGAAGCACTAGTTTGACGTTGCTTAGATACCGACCGTCCAGCTCGCCTATTTACGCATTTACGCAAATTGCACGGCATGGAGATATTGAAACAAAAACATAAAATTCATTTTTAAGCAGGCATAATGTAAACTCTGAGGTGTCGAAGAGATGGCTGAGGCTTACCTGTCTTCTTGATTTCAATTTTTTCTTAAAACTGTAATCAATTGAATGGCATTGCTACTAACAATTCATACACTACATCACTATCCATTCTTGTTCTCGAGTACAATCACACATTCATTCTTGTTCTGTAATACTCTCTCGAAGGGAGCTATGATATTCACACAAAAATACTAAATTCAGACAATAATTGTAAAGTCTGTAATTCGTGACTAGAACTAATGGCACACCGCATGAAAACACCAGAAGATGAGCATATTACAGTTTGGTACGGATGAACAGCCATCTACCCAGGCTGTCTCGTGGCTCAGAGCGAAGTCTTTCACCAAGGAGGTCCGGGTTCGATTCCCGTTGATTGCTGAACAATCCCAAGTGAAATTTGTTCGCAGAAAACAAGTTTGGCTGCTTCACAAGGGCTGGTCCAACCCCTGCGAAGTGTCCTAAACCCTACCCCTGTCCTAATTCGTATCATCAGGGGGATCAGCATTAGGCTGAATCCGATCTTTATACCCCAGAGTTGTTAGTCCTGGGGGATGGAAGATGGAATGATGATGATAATAATAATGAAGGATGAATGGACGGCACACACAGTCATACACAAACACACCCATGCCCGAGGCGGGACTCGAACCCGCGATCCTTCCGTCTGAGATCGCCACGGCACCACTGCCTTAGCAATCTCGGCTATCCGGACTGGCATTATTGTTATTATTATTGTTACTATTATTATTATTATTATTATTATTATTATTATTATTATTATTATTATTATTATTATTATTATTATTATTATTATTATTATTATTATTATTATTATTATTATTATTAAAATAACAAGAAGTGGCAGCGATATTGTGCCCAAGATGGCCGGTTAGCGTTGTGGTAGCTGCGCCTCAAGCCGCTTAATGCGTCCTAGTGATAAGAAACTGATCCGGTGCGTTTTTCTCTTTCGTAAGGCCGGCTGCTCCCAAGACCCTGCGCGTGCCGAAAAATTACTGGTTGTGATTTATTCCAGAGACGATTACTACGTGAAAGGTGTGTCGTTTCATTAGAGCACATTGTCACGCAATTCTTGTGAGAAAAATAATGACAACGTTACAAGAATGCACTCCGTCCCGCCATCCTGTGTAACTGTCCGTGACGAACACTCCAAGTGTTTGCCTCACCGTAACTAATGACACTCAGATTGCTATTCACATTCTACTGTACCTAAGAATTAGTCCTAAATTAGTCCTTTTTCCACGACCTTCCCGTTCCCGATAATAATGGAGCTCTATGCAACAGAAATAAAAGGGAATTTGTCGCTGATGGACGAACGACTGCATTGAACGTTCTACTTCAGCATTGATTCTGATAGTTGTTCAACGATATATAGAAGTTTAGCAGACTAGATATTCAAGAACCTGTAAGTTTAATTCTTATTTGAAAATTACCACATCGTGATAGCTAGGAAGTGCGTGGAAGAGTCATTTAAACCCAATTTTTCTGGAAGCCCTTTTTTTATTTCCGAAAAAACTGGATCTGCCATTCTTCATGAATTCAGTATATAATCTGGTGTACTTTTTTTAAGTTTCCGGACAGCCTGTATATAACCATTGTAAGAGGGGGGTTTCAAATAAAATTTTAAGTCACTAGCAACATATTGTACACCCATTTCAATGGCTATAAGAATAAACCAAATTTCATGATTCATGACACAGCTACCTTATAGAATATTTTAAACATTTATTTAGGAATTATATGTCCCAGAAAAAGTATTCAGTTTTGTGGTGAAAATATCACCTAAAATTCATCAAATTATTTTTATAAATCTTTTGCATTTCATTCATAAAGTGAACCTTTTAGTCTGAGAGTTACGAGGGAAAATGAAACTTAACGTAAAATAGAGAACCAACCACCTTTGGCGGACATGTCCGTAATGTTAAGCTGTTTATGATTTCAGGTCTTGTTTACATCTTTACATACTGTTCAAATAGGTGATTTGCAAACTTGCAGCCTATCAGAAAAGGTTTTCTTTTCATGTATAATTCAGTGTCAATACTAAAAGAAGTAACGAGGGCACACATCTTGTTCATATGATTCTATGGCATTCGCTGGCCATCAAGCTGGAAATGTGATGAGACAAAAGAGCACTTCAAATTATCATAGAATTTCACGTAAGTTTTAGTTATTGTTTGGATTTTGACTTTTCTATTCAATTTACAGTAAAACATTTCGCATTTGCTAATGAACAAAAAAATGATATTCACAAAGAAGGGATTTCCTGTTAGAAATGACAAGCACCACATTTTCTTTATAATTTATTGTTAAAACGTGTAGAAAAAGGTTCTTTACCTTTCCTGCCAGGTTTAACTTATAATTATCGTGGATCAGATTAAGAAAAGGATATTGTTCAAGCTAGAATCTTTGCTCATAGGAAACATATTTACAAAATGTAATTTCTAATTAAGATAATTACTCTTTCTTATAAAAACAAAAAACATACATGTATACGCGATACTTCACAATACGTTTTGAGAACAATGTGTGAGGCAGCTTAATTTTTTTATTCTGTTTCCAACCCAAAGAGATCAATTTCTCGTCAGTAGAGAGACAGAAATCCTAGTGACGATATATGACGATATATTGTATGTGAGAGTTACAGTGTTCTTTTATTAAGCATGTGTTCACTACTAATAGAGGTCGTCGCTTTTCCGGAATTCTGTTGTAACTCCAAAAAATCGAAAATTGAGATTTGAAGTTAAATTAGTTAAATTTTTCCATGTAGCATAAATCTTTATTTCTGACATTACACCAACTGTCGCTTGGTAGCAGATGCATCGCTACTTCAGGGACGGAGATCGCTGTTTATTTTTATGGAATAATGTTCAAATATTCAGTTTTATAAAGTCGATTTTCATAAATTAAAAACCAAGAGATATAAATCATTGTTTGGTATAACTTGAATACCGTCGATTAATGGAAGGAATTCTCGCTCTCCCGCATAAAACAGTTTTATCTGTTACAAAAGAATTCCGAAAAAGCGACGAGGTGTCGACGGGCGCAAGGCAACACCATGCCGTCGATCATGCCGGTGAATGGGAGATCACGAGTGCAATTCCGGTCACATGACGGAAATATGTTGTGGTTAATATGTGGTAATTGTTTTGGATACATTGAGTAAAATCACAAAAAGAGATAGGGTTTAGGAGAGGGGACTTGATACCCCACCCCTAGATCCCCCCTGGCATGTCATGGGCATCGACCAACCTGAAGATAACTCCCCGGTTTTCGGTTAACAGCAGGTCTAGAGCTCGTACTTGACGGCTTTCAGTGGGCCGTAACCGCTTAATCTAAATTCGAAATCTTCTTTCTTTGCTGAAGTTTTTTTTTTTTTTTGCAAAGGACAGGTTTTGACACATTCTGGAGGTGCCTGTGAATGGTACGATATTTTTGGGAATACTTACGCTGGTGAATAAAATGAAAATTGGTTTGCGTGAAACTTTAGTTTCAATAAAGAAAATTAATATTATATAAATCTTTACCAATAAAAAAATATTTACAAGTACTAATGTGTATAAAAATGCGCAGATTTTCTAAAACCATACTGATGTCTTGAATCAGCCTTACTATATTATAACCGTAACTATGTTATAACCGAAGCGCGACTCCGAGGCCCCCGAAGTCGACGGCCACGAATATTCATTCCCCCAATAATGATGGGGTTCATTTGCTATTATTTAAAGTACCCCGTCGTCTCCCAATACTGATTAGATTCCTTTTCAATCATTTAAAGGATTCCACAGAAAAAAATCTGTAACAATCTACATGTCAACCGAACATGTAATTACTACGGATAACCTGTCAAAACGACAGGGCGAAAGTAAACTCTTGTAATAATAATTAAATTGTGTTTATTTTTCTTTAAAAAGGCAGCGTGAGTTGTTTTATTTCATTTTAAGATTTTCCCCTGTTTTAAAATTTCTCCGTTAAATTGCTCTGAGAAATACTCTAATTAACAAAACCTTTTTTAATCTGTAGAGCGAAGTTGACCACGGACAAAGCAGGGTTCTTTTAACAACACCCAACAGTCAAAAGATTGTCCTTCTGATTTACTGATGGTGAGAACGAAGGCATTTATTGCACCTTTGAATGATTTATTGCGCCCCTGTAACAGGAGTTCTCACACGTTTGGTCGGGACTTTCTTTCTTCTCGAAGATCAAAGAATTGCAAAATTGGCACTAAACATGCATGACTCTTAGTCTCATTATCATAAAATACGTCCTTAATTGGAATGAGTTAACCCAACCTGCTTGAGATTTTTTGCCACGTATATCTGAACTATTTGCTCCTAAATATCACATGTTTTTTATCGCTAAAAGCTCTTTATGTGCTCTGAAACTCGGCGCATAACATACCAAACGGTGCTCCGTTTGAGTATGGGAAGTTCCGAAATTGTGCCGCCAGATGTCGTTCTGACAGTACTAAATTGGCCAGTGATTACATAAGCGGTTAGTATTTAATTTTTTATAGCTTATGGGTTCTTTCTAACTGAAAAATATTTTTTGGTAGCATATTGCATTATTATATGCAACAAATACCAACATGAAGGCGATGTTCACATCACCATGACTAGCACAAAAGTGTAAAATAAATTAACAACATGGCGGTGATGCTACCTCCGCCATCAGCCGCACCAGAGTGGACAAAAATTGAGTCTGAGCGATCCAGGAACATTTGCTGCCAAACCCATCCCGCTAATCTGGGGTTCACATATGTATTACAGAAATAAACATGATCTAAATCCAAATAAGAGATGAATAATATTCCTTCAAGATAACAATTAAATACAGAAATTATTTAGAATATAATTTACTATAAACTTTCATTATTTTGAATAATAAGACTCGTTTGAAATCATGAATTTCAATACCAAGACAACAATTAGTGCGGGAGTAGACTATAGGCAGACCACGTAACTAAAGTATTTGAATATACACAATGTTAAATAAATTAGAATGAGAATAATACAATGTTGAAAAATACAAATAAAATTAGTAGTCACTAGCAGCACCATATTAGGATTATCCCTTAAAAAGCAATTCAATTGCCGCCCGTTTATGCGGGCGATAGTTAATACAATTCCTAATATGACAACTAACTGTGTTGCCAGAAGGGTTAATGGAACGCTTATCATGTAAGGCATTGTATACGTAGTATGTGGAACTTTTCTGAAAAGTTATAGCAAGGACTTATGAAATTGGAGATATAAATAATTTAAAAATCTGCACCCCTCTGACACGGAACATCATGTTATTTTCAAAGGTTACGCGATTTAGACATTATCGTGGCTAGGTATTTGGAAACCTCACCAGCCGATGACGATAGGCCACATATAACACTACAACGAGCGCTACTCTTCTTTAATTCCCGAAAGGAAGGGATAATTCAGTGCAAGGAGGGCGCGAGGGGAACAGATTGAAATTAAAAAGAAATATCTCCAATTTCCGACGGTGTTTAATTGTAAATGGATGCATTTTAATTAATTATGTTCTATATATTATATTTGAGTTTTGATTATCAACAATGTTTTATTTTATTCCATATGTCCTACACCTTTATTTATATGAACGAGCCGTGTCCTAATTGAGCGGAGAAATATGATTTCGCAGTATAAACATCATAAAGCAAATTTTAGAGCATTTTCAAGACAGTTTACAAGCATTATTTATGTTCATTTTAATGCAGTTTCTAGATCAACAAGACCCTAGCCCTAACCACCAGAAACAACGTAGAAAACATCTTGGAAATAATATCTGCTACTACTACAGCTACTGAAAAGTGTACAGACAGTGATACCACCGTCGTTGCCTTAGGCCAATGAGAAGGGCTGTCGAGGAGACAGACGGAGGGAGACGGTAGGAAGTGGGAGGCCGGAGAGGGTTTGGTGAGGAAGAGGCACCGGCGGAGAACCAGGACGAGAGATGGGAGTGGACGGGAAGTGCGCGTTGCAGAGGATCAGTGGAGGCTGCTTCCGTAAGTGCTGCAAAGCACTAGTCATTCTCTTGAATAAGAAAACAAAACAATTGTTGCAAAATATCGGACTTTTTTAATTCGCTGGTCACAACGCCAGTGAAGTGCTTAACATTCGATTTTTCGTAATTCTTCGCCCAGATGGTCTGGGATCTGGCATGTGCTGCGAAGCACTGTTTTGAGCGAGAAACCTTCATTATCAATAAAAGAATTATCAATAAAAAGCTTAATTACCACATGAATAATAAATTATTTTTATAAGTAAAATTTTACGTGAACTTGCCAATTTCACATGGATGTACTTTAAACTAGAAACTATCATTCAAATAAATCTGTGTAGAATTTTAGAGCGAAATTTTAAAACTTTTCTGAAACTACCCTAAGAAAATACTTTAACAACTATAATATAAGCTTGGGAAGAGGTTGTTTATCCCGGGCGTTGGAAAATCCTAGCTACGCCACGGCTAACAGCGCCCAACTGGTTTCCTGCACCAGCCGCCACTGCGGAGGATGCAGCTCAGACAGTCAGTCACAGTCACGGTCGCACGGAGCAAGGCGCTACTTAATTACGGTTTTATTTGCTCCACAAGATTGCAACTGACCACGTGCGCTTTGGCCACGAGGCGTTTATGGCGGTGAGATGATGTGATGCGCGGATGAACCCTGTGGTGACTTGCCATTAGCTTGCACCTCTACAGTGTACAACAACCAAGCTTTATGCCAGATTCCAACCGAAAAATTTCATAGTGAGAATGACGCTGTAGCCTGTCTACCTGTGTAAGCAGTACGTCCATACTGAATTTAATAAAACATTGCCCGAACCAGTGAACATTCACTTACATTACTGAATTTGAGAAGAGCCGAGATAGAGCGATTTTGATTTAAACGGCTGAAAGTTATAATTATTAATACAATGCATATCAATTACTTACAGAAAATGTTTAGGTTTTTAAAGTATATTTTCTTATTATTTTCTTATCGATGTTACTATCCTTCGGTTGTTTACAAGAAGACGATCACAACTCAAAGTCATTTTTCGAGAGAATCGATTAAAAATTTTCGAATATTCAATTTTAAATATATGATGTGGGTGGAGACGCTCAGTGACATTCCTTTTTGGAATACCCTTGTTAATTGCCTATCAAGAAAACCCATTTTTTTAGTTATGTAGAATAAATAGAAAAACAATGCGTGGTGATAGTCTTCTTCCAAAACAACGAAATGCTTAGTGTAGTATACGCATCGACATGTGCAGACTATTTCAGCATAGAAATCGAATATTTTAACACTAATGCAAATTTTATACAGCTGCCTTTTGTAAAGTAGTAGTCATGGAAAGACTACTCGCGAGACGGGTCTGAGATGGGAGCTGTCGGAGTGACGGTGCAATTTCTAATAATTGCAGCCGACAAGGTCCACTCCGAGGATGCCGCAGAGCGGGATGAAGTAATGGAGTGAGCGGCATGAGACGGTGTGAACGAGGCGAGGCGTGGAGGGCGTGGCGGGGCAGGGCTGGGGAGCGAGGCGGGACGGGACAAGGGGTGGCGGGACGGGCGAGGCGAGACGGGAAGAGGCAAAGCGGAGCGGAACGAGGGGGCGGGCCGGGCCGGGAGGCCAGACGAGGCGGGACAGGGCAAGGTGGACCGAGGCAGGACGGAGCGAGGCGGAGCCGGGCGAGACGAGGCGAAGCTGGACGGAACGGCACGCGGCGGGAAGGGGGGTCGGGGTGGGGCGTGGCGGGGAGGAGAGGGGCAGAGGGGAGTGGGCGAACCGACGGGCCGGAGAGCGAGCGGCCAGGCAGATGGGAGCCGGCTAACCTCCATGCAACCTCGCCGACGGGCAAGACCCTGTGCGCAGCCTTGAACCGTGCAAGGCTAGTTCGGACCGCCGCTAGATCCCGTTGCGTAACCAATTCGCAGCGCTGCGCCCGCCGGCTCAGAAGGGGCAGCCACTGAGGTGAGCGGCGATTACTTTTCGACCTGGGAGGGAAACGTCTCCTAGGCCGTCTCAGAAATGGAGAGAAGTGAAGAAGTGCACACCACTTGAGACGGCCGGATCCCTCCGCTTTAAATGACAGGCGCGCCTTTGTCGCCTCCGCCCGCTGGCCTTGCTTCGATCTTCAAAGCACATGAAGATCGCTCTTTAAACTGTCTTGGTAAACATACGCGTTTCTTCGTTGCACCGGAAACGGATGTTACCGCTGTACGATTTCTAGGAGGCGATTATTCATCAGTGCTTCTTTGTTGTTTCGGGATGACAAAGATCGTTTCATTATGAATATGAGGGGCGCCCAGAGCAAGCAAGAGCCCTAGGGCAGTGTATCTACGGAGCCCCTTATTTCAAACAAACGTTCCTCCTCTACACAATACATTAACAGAATGCATTTCTCCAGACAACAGAAACAACTTACAGCGATTCATTTGAATGAGAAGTAAATACATTCTTTTATTTTTAATATTTTTCAGTTCCTTTCTTAAAAATAATTTTGTAAATAAATTTTCAGTTACACCTGATGAGGGAGACAAAAACGTAAACCTTCATTGAACAAAATTATGAAATAAATTTCGATTTATTTAATTGAGGATGACCTAAATTTTAAAAAAGGACTGAAAATATTAGAAAATATAAATTATAATAGTGACAACCAATTCAAAACTTGAATCTTATTAAACATTTGTTTGTTTTCAAAGAAAATATTCGGGGACCGCAATTAAGTCGGAGCCCTGGCAAGTTGTCCAGCTGCCCCCTTTCTGGATACCCCTGGTGGATAATTTTGAAATTACAAATCTAGAGTAGCTAACTGCTGTTTGCGAATAATATAGAATGTAATAGACATAACTGAGTAACTGCATGTATGCGTACGCATACACATACAACTTTCGTGAATGTATCTTTGAGAGACCGTCAATTTAACAGCGCATTTGGAGATTAAAGGTTATGTCTCGCCAACTCTTTTCACATTGTAAATCTGCGATGTCCAATATCTGTGATGTCCAATGTCTCATCTGTACGAAGAGACATTGAATCGACTACTTTTTATAGAATACGATGTTTTACCACCCCCAAAATCACTGACCCGTCACCCATCATCCTGCAAAGCACATTCTGAGACCACGAATCGGCGGACCAGAACGCATTGATTGAAGTGCGTCCCGAAAACGTCGAGGATCTTCTGAAACAGGGAAAGATGGATGAGGCCGTCCATGGTCGTCGCTTGTGAAAGGCGAGCCTAAGTCGACGGAAGGGATACCTTGCTGGGCGGCGGGCGCGCGCTCTCTCTCCAGCGACCGATAGCGGCCTCAGGTCGCACCATGGGGGGTTCCGGCAGCAATGGATTAGCAGGAAAGGAAAGCACCGTTAACACAAGAACTTGAATGACCCGTCATTTCAACGTTTTGAATGCGTAGTAAGTGTTGGAAGTGTTTAAAATTTTAACACGATGGCCAAACGTCAAAATTTAAGAGAGATTAATGTGATGGTTCTAATAATTAATATTTCGTTAAATTAAGTAATTAGTGGTTATACGATCGCGTATATCGTTTACATTCATTAGAGAATTACATTGAATATATTGATATATACAATGTATCCAAAATAAAAGACACAAAGGTGGAAAAGCAATGAAAATTAATCAACAAAGACTTTCTTTTTTTGTATCTAGAAGAAATTGGTAAATTAAAACATTTCCTTGGAACCTTTTCTGACTTCGTATGTTGGTATCAATGCCAACCTTAAAATAAAATGAGGTGAGTAAGTAATATTTACATTTTTTTGGAATTCCCGTCATTCATTTAATAACAACTAATGTCTGAAAAAAAAAGATTCATTAGGAATTATTGTAAGATAGTGGTCACCTCGGATCTGGATCTTGCTTGGTGACTGAACATTACATTTTGGTAACAAATCCTACTCGAGAAACAATGAATATAACCTCCTGAACCCTACACTCGAAAAGTTACATTAACGCTCTGCCATTCCGGAAGGATACCTCGCATGCAAGACGTCATACGAATATTAATCATTTTTGGGTATTTTAGAAAATCAACAAGAATTTATTACACATTCGTTTGTGAAGTGAACTGCATAAAATTAATATCAGTGTCTCAATTCTGGCTACTTGTATCTCCAGTCCAGCTTCAGTAGTGCTGAAGCTTGGGGACACGTCCACGTTGTGAACCTGAAGATTTGAATCCTCTTTAAGTAATCCTCTTTAAGCAGCTTACAACAAGAAGGGGGCAGCTACATTTTTGGGCCCTTCTGAGCCCCCTTTTCCATCAAACTATTTTATTTACATATGACATATTTTACTAGTAAATATATAAAACATACTACAAGGAAAACGAATTTATTACCGTGAAACGATTAATAATCACAATTGATTTTATGTTGAACCATTTACAGTTTTCAGATAGTTTGAAGAGCCTTCTAAAAATGTCGTGGGTTAATGCCCCAAACCATCAGCTTAAAAAGGGGAAAATCAGGAATTGATCATACTTGAGTCGTACTACGAGGTCCCTTTCGAAATGTTCAGGGGCCACACCCCCTCCAGCGCACCCCTTCTGCCTGAAAGTCACGAATGTTTTTATCATGTGTCTGTGGTGCGCAGTAGCGCACCCGCAGCGAAACGATTACAGGGAATGTATTTCGGGGGGAGGGGTAATTTCAGGTCAGATACCCATAAATATGTTGGAAATAATAATTCTTTATTTGTTAACATGAAATAAAAATATATGAGAGTATTCGTAATGAGAATACTACTTTGGATGTGATGAGATCTATATGTGGTAATTATTTTGAATAAATTGAGAAACGAAAAAATTATGAGTTGAGGGGAGGGGGGTATGGCCCCTGGGGGATCCGCCACTTGTGGCCGGGTTGGCTTATCTAACCTCATCAATCAATCCATAATGGATTCATCATTCATCAAACCATCAGCATCAGTCAAGTTCACCCCCACTCAACATTTTCGTACGAACCTCTTCACTGCAATCGCCTGCTCAGGGAAGGGGAGGTCATCCAAACGTAAGCCTCTTCCCTCCCTACCTCCTCTCTGCATCAGACATCAGCGCAATATCCCAACCGACATCCCAAACGCCGTGAAAGTGATCCCAGTAACCCGTTGTTGGATGGTTACGAAAACCTCCATCGGCCGCGGCTATAAAACGATTACCAACGGTCGCGATACATATTTCAGATACACCTTAATGGAAGATACTGAATAAAAACTCTCGTTCCTATCAACCACAATTTATTCATCCCACTTAATCATTTATTTTTAAAGACCCTTACGTTCCTTAAATAGGGGAAGCGAGGGTAATGAGGGTCACTTTTTGTTTTTTCAATACAAATCAGTACGAATTGTTCCTATGAATAAGAATGTGTTTGAATATCACAGATAAGTTTATGTATTCACCACAAAAAATAATAAAAAAATCACTAAAACCCTCTCAAATATCGAATGTCCGAAAATTTTCATTTGATCCCCATTGCCCTCACATACGGGTAATGTGAGTCACTAAAGACATATAAAGCAAAATGATCGCATTAGTACTTCAAACAGTATTTATTTTGTTCACACTAATTGTAGGCGTCTAAAGTAATGTGATTCCCAAGGTTGTAGAAGAGCAATAGCACGGGGTCCTAGGCAGTTGGTCGAGTAGGCTTTTAAAATGTTTGAGCTATTCGATGAATTCTTCGTCCCACCAGCCATTCTTGTCACATGTGAAAATAGCACAAGGGGGCATTTTTAACTCATTCCGATCAATAAATTATTTTGTTTGGGGCAATGTAAGCTTACTTTGGCTGCCGTGATCAACTGGCTATTGTTATCCGGACTAATGGTAGATAGAAACATATGTTGCTGCCTTTCAATATGGTTTGTTTACAATATTTATCGATAATTTCCGCTGACTCTCATTACCCCGTGACCCCTACTACCCTCGCTTTCCTACATGAATGTTAAAATCTTTTTAATCAGCAGTCCTTTTACGTGTGGTACAAATCACATAGAAAAGCTCTAATCATAAATAGTTCTATTTTATCCACGAATAATTGACCGGTCTTCTTCTTTTTAAGAGTATCGCTGTTCTACAATATGAACTGAAACAGTTCTACGAGTTTCTCCTCTTCGGAGTCAAAATTAACGAATTTGTTTATCTTAACTGACGGTGTTCTGCGACACGGAGAGTCTCACTGTATCTCTCGTATTCTTCTATCGCACCGAGACTAAACAAAAGCGCCCAATAACCGGGTATTACATTAGTAGTGTCTAATAAGTTAGGGATGAAGCTACTGCGAAACACGACACCGGACTTCTTACCAGTTCTGAAAAAGAATTATGAACCCCAAGTGCGAGTTTCTGAGAGTTCAGTGCGACCAACGTAGGGTGAAGGCTCCGCCGCTTGTCGCTCCTTGCGCCAGCGGGCCAGCTCGGAGGGGCGGGCCGGGTTTCTTGGGAGGCGCCTTCGCCCCTGTGCCGGAGCTAGACAATTTTGGGCCCAGAGCAATGCTGAGCTTAAACGTAGCCCCCCCCCCCCAGAAAAATGAAAAACGTGAAAGTTGTACCGAGGAACTATATACATATATATACATATATATATATATATATATATATATATATATATATATATATATACATAATTTTGCAAAAGTGTGTGTTAAAATATCTAAAATGTTAAGAGAAGAAAATTTGAAGTCTTGAAAAGCTTTCAATAGCAGCATTTGCAGGATTGTCTGACATTATAGATTTCACAGAGTCCTACAATATAAGTAATCACTCTAATGAACTATTTCAGGTAAAATATTAATTGAAATTTTTATGAAATATCAGAGTACTGTACCGTGACTTACAAAATTACGATAAGGATTTTCTCGAGTTGTAATTTCTTTTGCAATTTTTTACTATTTTTCTCCTATCAGTCCCATCATCTGGCCCATTGATTTGCGGGGCGATCGCCCGGTCTGCCCATACCTAGCGACGGCACTGTTTCGCCCTGCACCGAAGGGGGGGGGGTGAGGGTCGGTATGCTCGGTGTGCTTCATCAACGATCTGTGCGTTCAGCGAAACGTCACTTATTTAACGGGAATATGTAAACAAATTTCATTGGTCCAATTATACGGAGAACTCCCACCTTCTGAATGTCAATAAAAAGATTGAACACCAGGATTGACACTGTTTCTGTAGAATGAAATTTCTGACTTTCCTCGTGTTTTTTTTTTAGGGAAGTTCTTACTTTTTTTGACAATATACCGATGTCATATACAATTTATTTGAATAAAATTATATGCAAACCATATACAGAATATTATCGCACTTAACGACAGGTTGTAAAGAGACTGGTATTTTAGAACAAAATTTTATAAAAGGTAGGTAGATTACGTTAATTTATAGTGAATATAAGTCACGTTAAAATTAACACTGCATTTCGGTAGTTTTCATCTGTTCGAGTAAATACAATGGTGGTTCGCGGTGTTACATTAGTATCGTGACGTTCTGGTTAAGTTAAATAGAAATGTAGCGAAATGAAGCCCATTATTTTCTATGAAGCTTGAAGGGGATTCGTGCATTAGTTATGATTCTCTTTAAAGGTTTTAAAGCCCTTCATTTAAAAAAAAATAGAAGCATTTAGGCTGCTTTCTGATTCTGATGTTCCAGCGACGTTAAAAGGAAAATTTGACATATATATTTATCCCACTATACATTATTATATCGCAATACTATTTGGGCCCACTTGTTTACAATATATTTTTCAAAAGAAAAAGAAACAGTTTTATTTGAATGTAAGAATTTCTTTTCATAACACCTACCTAAGTTTAACTGTGTTAGTGGTGTTTCTTCAAAATTAATGTACTAAGTTTCCAAATTCTGTGCCTTGGAGCAAGACAATGGTACGCGCTACCAAGACGGTTTTCAGACAGTACACAAGCAAAGTTTATTCTTGTCTGTAAATCATGTGTAGTCATATGTAATAATGATACGAGTAAATTAACTTAAAGATACCTTTAATGTTTTGAATGTACCATTGACATTCATTTGAGGAAAATAGAGGAAAAATTATGCCAGATATCTTAGACATTAATATTTTAATACACTGGTGCACCTTACTGGCAAATGGCACTTACCATTATCTGCTCCAAACATTCTCAATTACACATTTCAATGTTTATTTATAAATGTTTACAAATTGTTTATTTACATCAGAATCTCATGCTAGGAAGATTTATTCTTTTGTGTTAAAATTTAGTGCAAACAATTCATGGTGAAGTGGATAGGAACATGCTTGTAATATCGTCATATTTTGGTTTGCTAATGGTCAAGCCAGGTTCCAGAAGCAGGGAAGCTTTGGCATTGTCCTCCTCGTTTTCTAAATAGAATTTCATACCATGGCTCTAACAAAATACGTGATATTTTGATTTTCTAGATAAATGGATCCAAATTAGAATTCTGACCACTGCTGACGTCTTTGAAATTAGAAAAGTTGTATCCTTGGCTAGATTTTTTGAAAGAAACGTCAAGTATGACTCTACTAAAACACTCCGACTTAATTTCTGGAACCATTCTTTCTTTGAAACTTTCTTGCTTATTAAGACACAGAGATCAGAAGTAAAAATGAACGGCTGTACGTATAGTTTATTCTTATTCAATGTAAGTTTCTTCTGAATCACAGTGCAAGCTTGTATGACGTGATAATGACATGCCGCGCGTCACAATTTTATACAGTAAACCCTCATTAGCATGAACTCGCTTAACATGAATTTCGCCGTAACACAAACAAAACTTCGGTCCGGCAAGGGATTACGATAATACGGACATTTAAAATACTATATATACACATATATATATATATATATATACATATATATATATATATATATATATATATATATATATATATATATATATATATATATATACGCATAATTTTGCAAAAGTGTGTGTTAAAATATCTAAAATGTTAAGAGAAGAAAATTTGAAGTCTTGAAAAGCTTTCAATAGCAGCATTTGCAGGATTGTCTGACATTATAGATTTCACAGAGTCCTACAATATAAGTAATCACTCTAATGAACTATTTCAGGTAAAATATTAATTGAAATTTTTATGAAATATCAGAGTACTGTACCGTGACTTACAAAATTACGATAAGGATTTTCTCGAGTTGTAATTTCTTTTGCAATTTTTTACTATTTTTCTCCTATCAGTCCCATCATCTGGCCCATTGATTTGCGGGGCGATCGCCCGGTCTGCCCATACCTAGCGACGGCACTGTTTCGCCCTGCACCGAAGGGGGGGGGGTGAGGGTCGGTATGCTCGGTGTGCTTCATCAACGATCTGTGCGTTCAGCGAAACGTCACTTATTTAACGGGAATATGTAAACAAATTTCATTGGTCCAATTATACGGAGAACTCCCACCTTCTGAATGTCAATAAAAAGATTGAACACCAGGATTGACACTGTTTCTGTAGAATGAAATTTCTGACTTTCCTCGTGTTTTTTTTTTAGGGAAGTTCTTACTTTTTTTGACAATATACCGATGTCATATACAATTTATTTGAATAAAATTATATGCAAACCATATACAGAATATTATCGCACTTAACGACAGGTTGTAAAGAGACTGGTATTTTAGAACAAAATTTTATAAAAGGTAGGTAGATTACGTTAATTTATAGTGAATATAAGTCACGTTAAAATTAACACTGCATTTCGGTAGTTTTCATCTGTTCGAGTAAATACAATGGTGGTTCGCGGTGTTACATTAGTATCGTGACGTTCTGGTTAAGTTAAATAGAAATGTAGCGAAATGAAGCCCATTATTTTCTATGAAGCTTGAAGGGGATTCGTGCATTAGTTATGATTCTCTTTAAAGGTTTTAAAGCCCTTCATTTAAAAAAAAATAGAAGCATTTAGGCTGCTTTCTGATTCTGATGTTCCAGCGACGTTAAAAGGAAAATTTGACATATATATTTATCCCACTATACATTATTATATCGCAATACTATTTGGGCCCACTTGTTTACAATATATTTTTCAAAAGAAAAAGAAACAGTTTTATTTGAATGTAAGAATTTCTTTTCATAACACCTACCTAAGTTTAACTGTGTTAGTGGTGTTTCTTCAAAATTAATGTACTAAGTTTCCAAATTCTGTGCCTTGGAGCAAGACAATGGTACGCGCTACCAAGACGGTTTTCAGACAGTACACAAGCAAAGTTTATTCTTGTCTGTAAATCATGTGTAGTCATATGTAATAATGATACGAGTAAATTAACTTAAAGATACCTTTAATGTTTTGAATGTACCATTGACATTCATTTGAGGAAAATAGAGGAAAAATTATGCCAGATATCTTAGACATTAATATTTTAATACACTGGTGCACCTTACTGGCAAATGGCACTTACCATTATCTGCTCCAAACATTCTCAATTACACATTTCAATGTTTATTTATAAATGTTTACAAATTGTTTATTTACATCAGAATCTCATGCTAGGAAGATTTATTCTTTTGTGTTAAAATTTAGTGCAAACAATTCATGGTGAAGTGGATAGGAACATGCTTGTAATATCGTCATATTTTGGTTTGCTAATGGTCAAGCCAGGTTCCAGAAGCAGGGAAGCTTTGGCATTGTCCTCCTCGTTTTCTAAATAGAATTTCATACCATGGCTCTAACAAAATACGTGATATTTTGATTTTCTAGATAAATGGATCCAAATTAGAATTCTGACCACTGCTGACGTCTTTGAAATTAGAAAAGTTGTATCCTTGGCTAGATTTTTTGAAAGAAACGTCAAGTATGACTCTACTAAAACACTCCGACTTAATTTCTGGAACCATTCTTTCTTTGAAACTTTCTTGCTTATTAAGACACAGAGATCAGAAGTAAAAATGAACGGCTGTACGTATAGTTTATTCTTATTCAATGTAAGTTTCTTCTGAATCACAGTGCAAGCTTGTATGACGTGATAATGACATGCCGCGCGTCACAATTTTATACAGTAAACCCTCATTAGCATGAACTCGCTTAACATGAATTTCGCCGTAACACAAACAAAACTTCGGTCCGGCAAGGGATTACGATAATACGGACATTTAAAATACTCGGATAACACGAATTTTTATAACACGAACTCTGATAATTTTGATCCCTTGGATTTTGTGTTAATGGGAGTTTACTGTATTTCTTTTTGCTGACAAATGCCATGAAAAGAGTTATCAGAATACACTTATTATACAAAGAATAATTGTCTCTTCATACATACTACTATATTCTTCAACGAGCGCACAAAGATGGCTATTATTCAAGAGTTGATGTTTACGACACGAGCGACGTAGCAGCGAGTGTCGTAATTTCTGCGAGTGAATAATAGCTATTAGGCGCAAATAGAAGACTATACCTTCTCTACGACCTTGAGATATTAATAATAGACTTTGTACAGATTTTGTTTTATTTGAAACTCAAATATAAGGATTACCTACATCAAACAATGTTATAATATAAGAGAGATAATAAGTCTGAAGTTATTTTGACAAAATTAATGATTTATGCTGTTGAAAAAGTTTTGTACAGTAAGCTAAGAAAACGTTCTCTCTAAAAGAATTAATCCTATTACTCTTTCTTTTTTTTCCCTAGGGCTTTTATCCAGCCGACATCCGGTTGCCCTTTACATCCCGAAGGGACGCATATTAGACCATACACTAGACAATCACTTGCGGGCTCCTCTGATCTGGAGTCAGCAGAACGCGAGGCCCTCCGCGACAACACACACAAAGTCAAGGGACAAACAGCCATGCCCAAGGCGGGACTCGAACCCGCGACCCTTTGGACCGAAGCGCTGAGTCGGTACTCGCTCTTAGCCACCTCGGCCATCCAGGTCGGCTATTACTCTTTCTCCACTCCATAAATGTTGTATATGATTGTTCATAATACGTCCTTGATTTTTCTGGCAATCATTGTTGAGTTGTCTATTTCGCTATTTTCTGAATTTTAGGTAGAGTACAAATTTCATTCACTGTCGCTGACTTCAAGATTTATTTTCTGTTGAATGATCAATCGAGAAATACGAGTACAACAATGTCTAGGTTACGTACATGAAACTGCGAAATGATTCACTAGTCTACCGCGGTTCAAAAGAAGCGCGAATTGCTAAGAGAATGCTATTCCGCCCGTGGATTCCGAAAATTCTAGAAATGTGATTGATCGACAGGTCGTGGATTCCGAACTGAAATCCACGTGGTCTGTAATCGATGTCATTCGTTGATTAAATATACAGCAGGAATACGTATATTATTAAATGGTCGAAGAGAAAAGTATTTTACACAATTTTCACATAAAAGGGAATGTTTCGTATGTGTGTCGCACATAGGCGCAAAAACTACTCGACCGATTTCAGTGAAATTTTCACACTTTGTTCTTAATAGTAACAGTAGTGTTTAAAGAGTGGTTTGAATTAAATCGGGCATGTCGGGGCGTTGTGGATGATGATTTATTCGTTTATAACGACTCAACCGTCCCTGAAATCCACGCAACACGCTGCACCGTAAAGTATTAAGCGTGTATTCACTGCATACAAGTATTCAACCCCTCCGATTGTAAAATATTGGCCAGAATTATTACCTGAATCTCACACTAGTAAATCAAATTTCTCCAAATAGTATCATAGCGAACGCATGTCCAAATTTGAGAGAAAACCAGAACTTAGAACAAACCCATACTTGCGAGGAAGTCTTTCATCTATTAGAATGTTTGCACAGTAGCGTAAAACGTGATTAACAATCACGTGACCAGTAGTGTATGACGTGTAATACACTGCACTAGCAAAGCATTGCCGGGTCCACTAGTAAATAATAAAGTAACTTAATGGAAAAACAGCTGAAAGACACTTTCTTCCTTCTCTCTGCTGCCTCCTTATATAATAAGACTCATTGAATGGAATAGACTCAATGTAAGTTTTTACAAATAAAATGCGCTCTTCAGTAATTTTCTTGGGTCTATTTTTTCTCTGTCTTTGAGCGGAGTGATGTCCTCAGTGATGAATTAATCTTAGTGGGCATGTTTTCTACTCCGCTTATGCAAACTAGAAGGAAGCAAATTTATGTATTCTGATGTTACGTATATTTTCCATTCCTGACAGAACTTAAAAATGCATTATGCTGCTTCAGTATCACTCATTTTTCGACCGTCTTCTCCGCTTGTATATTAGCGAGACCAGATAAGAGAGTTCATATTAAAAGTCTCCAAGAGCCTATAAATCAGGTACTGCTGTAGGATCATTTTAGAGCGGCAATAATCTTATTATTATTTTAGAGCGGCAAAATTGATTTTGATCCTTATGTTTAATTAAAAGTTAACTAAATACTCCAGAGATTGATTCATCCTCTGCACTAATGTTCACGTATATTAAGTACTACTTGTCGCTACTTCTCAGCCTTCCTAACACGTGGGAGGATCGTTTACACACACAATTCCACCATCAAAAACCAATGCCTTCCTTCCAGCATCCGGTTTCAAAATGAGAATGTCACATATCATTATCTTGCCCACAATACAACCAGAGATTATTTTCAGCTGCTTCTAAAAATGTGACTTATATGGCAAATGTGATCAAATGTAGGTGGATGTTAAAGTGAGGGAATAGTGTGGTGGCCTAAGCTAGGAAATGACCAGAGTGGCGCTTACTTGGATTTTTTCCGTGTGAATTATTTTCAAGATTTTGCACAAGATTGGGATATCAATGAATTCACAGAGAGAAATGTTTTAGTACAATGTACTAAACATGTTTAGTAAGCGATAATATAGTAAAGACATTTTTTCGTGTGGTAAGATTTACTAAACACGATTTAGTTTCGTTTAGTAAATCAGACAATATAAAATCGTAAGTGAATGAACAAAGAATTGTCGGATCCACCATTCTTGTTTCGTTGATAAAATCATTCGACGAGATCTAGTTTCTTGCCGTCACACTTACTAGACAGTGCTTACTAAGCGCACGTAGTCAGCAATCTGACCAAATCGAATGGTGTTAGAGCCCAGGTGAACTCTGAGTAATTAAAGCTGTATATTGTACTATACGTACTATACGGCGTGTTTGGTTTTTATTGATTTTAAATAATTTTGTGTTACATTCTAAATTAAAGGTAGAAATAATATCGGTAGCCAAACGTCGTTAGCCAGCGTTCGTAGCTCTTTTGCTTGGCTAGGGTTTGTCAGACAACCGAGGTCAAGAAAGATCCAGTTCACAGGGCCGTTGGATGGGTGACCGCACCGGAACTCCAGTTGCTACCTGCCAGAAAGGATAGAACAGAACTATTCCCTTTCACGTTTCTGCTTACTCGGCAGCGTTTAATAACTTCTGAGAAGCTACTATCCGTTTAGTTATTTTCACTGCAATGTGTTTAGTAAATATTACTCAATGTATTAATCAACGCAGCGATTCGTTTAGTTATCTCCACTAGATACCAATCGTCACAGGGTCACGGGGCACACTGCTGTTTAGTGCGCATTAGTTTAACTAAACAGCAGTTGCGTGAACATGACTAAGCTGTTCTTCCAAATTATACTATATCATTTAGATCACTCTACTACGTGATTAATTGTATGACCTAAACATTTATCTCCATGTTATTAGCGTAATATTGTACTAACTCTTGTATAAAATGTCTAATATTAATCTAAAATGTATTTCATATTGCTTTTGTTATGTATTCCTATCAAATCATCTACTTTATGTCATCATTATAACACACATAGTATCTTTTTCAATTCTTTTGTGTTCAAAGCGTTTTGTTTATGCGTATTGAATATTCTATTTTCTAGGTTAGTCTGTAAATCAACGATTTTATTGAGACGCGCCAATTATCTAATATCTTGACAATAAAGAAATTTATTATTTATTGCATTATAGTTTAACGTTTGTGTTTTGGAATTGTTTTATTGCAAAGGTACGAACAACTTTCATGATCAACAAAACTCCCTCACTGTTCTCTATTTTCCATGTTTTACAGATAATCATGAACATTCAGACGTTTTCTTTCTTGTGTATAATTGTTTCATTAGAATATAAGTAATGAGTGTCTATTTGGACGGCATTGAAAACGTATGGGAGTGTCATTCAAGGAATTTGTTAAATAGTGAATTGATTGGCACATGTATTTGTATACCGTGCGCCTATCACGCACTTGTCCGTTACAAGGGGGGTTAACCCCGGGGTGGGCCCCTGGGCGTTAGCCCCTATCCTCATCCCCCGAAGACGCACAAGTACGCCTTTGAGCTGGTATCTGGGTACCAACAGAGCGCAGTTGACCCTCACGGTAACCTCCCTCATTCAATGCCTGGGTCGGACCGCCCTGCCAGCTCAGTGCTATCCAGGCTAGTGCCGGAGTCAAAACAATGCGCCACTCATATGCGCTAGGAACAAGTTCCCTCCTCTTTGCCCAGAGTATCGGGCCACTGCCACAATGAATCCGAGAGCCCAACTGGGGGCCACCTAAACTAATGTCCAGGCGGCTCGGAGCCCCCATCCCGTCTCCCCATTGCTTACCGCCAGCTATCGACGAGTGTAACGGCGAAACCTGGGCAACATGACGGGTGGTATCTAGTTCCCTGCCGGACTTTAAAGTGTAACACGACTACCAGGAGCTTAGCATCTCCTTCTCACAGCCTGCACCGACAGGCTAACGACGTGAGCGGCGCCGTGAGACTCAGGGTCCGGGTGGTCGTCTACGACACTCCACCAGGGACCACGACGACCTACGCCATCGTGATCCCCCCCCCCCTGCGGGCGATTGGGACAGCGCATGTTGCGACAGCGCTGAATCATGCGTAGCCCTGCGATCGCACCCGATCGCAAGCCGTTAGAACCTTCGCCCGCCAACCGGCTGTCAGAAATGTAGTGCCTTCGCTGTTTGTAAAGGCGCTAATGACATCCCGAGTCTCCAACAGCACTGCGAGTCTCGGAAACGCGCACACAGTACCGGTGATATAGACGATGAGACGAAATTGGAAAATCACAAAAAACACTCTCAACGGGAATCTAAACTTCTGAGGCCAAACCGGCGGAGGACTTTTATGATGACGAACACGTTGTGTGATTTTTCACTTCAAATGATTCACCTGTATATTTGTTTCTGCTATTTTCTCTTGTTATAATTGAGTCCGATCACTGTTATAATTGACTAAAGTTGTTGTAAACAGTGACAGCCCTAATCAAAAATGCAAACTACAATGTGTTTCAATGAAGAAGATTTGTTACTGTCTTTAAAATTTAAAGAAAAAATCTATTTAATACATTGAAAATTTCATACCGTGTGGCCCACCTAAGATGTTCCCTTCAATTTTCTCCTGAACCGTTGCAGATACTGAGATGCGGTTTTCACTAAAACTACTATATGCAAGGGGCACATATGGTCATGCATAATATAATTCTATTGGTTTTTTTATTGCAGAGATATTGACCCAACTTCGATTTTTTAAATGGAACCCTATAGATTTTTTTAGCTCATCATAACAAGCGTGAAGAGACGAGTTCATAAATATGCATATCGCCATATGTTACATAACAAAATTTTCGAGAAATTAAGTTTTAAAGACGCACGCCGACTGCTGGTTTCCGTAATCTGAACGAGAAATTCTCGGTGATATGCGGCGAGGCCATTCCCTTCCGTTGCGTCGACCCTGCGGTAAATGTTTTCAGTCTTTCAAAGAGTAAACGTTTTGTTTCTGACAGCACACGCATTTATTAATTCAGAACATGTTCACTCTCCATCTTCCCTTGCTTTCTCTACGGTTAATAATTCAAATATTTTCTCAAATCTTGTAGTATTTCATTAATTAAAAAATAGTACCTTGTGGCGTACAGATTTACTCAGAACATGGCAATGGGTGAATACATTGTCTCCAGGACTGAGAGGGTGTAGTCTTAAAGAGCAAATCGCGGGTTTTCGTGAGCTCCTTTGCACATTGCATCACTACATTTACCGCAGGGTCGACGCAACGGAAGGGAATGGCCTCGCCGCATATCACCCGGAATTTCACGTTCAGAGTACGGAAACCAGCAGTCGGCGTGCGTCTTTAAAACTTAATTTCTCGAAAATTTTGTTATGTAACATATGACGATATGCATATTTATGAACTCGTCTCTTCACGCTTGTTATGATGAGCTAAAAAATCTATAGGGTTCCATTTAAAAATCAAAGTTGGGTCAATATCTTTGCAATAAAAAATGCAATAGAATAATACCCTTGCATATAGTAGTTTTAGTGAAGGGAACATCTTAGGTGGGCCACACGGTATATATATTTCCATATTATATATGATTCCTTATAATAAATAAGACAATGTACCAATTGACTCGTCTCATCTACTACCATTACCTGACAAAATTATCAATGTGTTTATCTGAGGAAAAAATTGCAAGTTGTTCAACAGAGCTTGAGCCGACATTATCTAACTAGGTCATCAGTGGCCAAAGCTAATGAACTCATTTTACATTTGCCTGCTGTGCGCGTCAAGTGTGTCTGGGTTATTTGAGATAAGCTGTGGTCAGTTGTAATCCCTCATCGCATTTATTTACATTGTACCATTTTCACGACGTTCATGGAGCATGATTATTCAAAGTGAGAACAAGTAAATAAGGAGTTATAACGATTTCCAAAATAAAATGCAGCATGAAATTTCCAGCGAGAATTTTTCTCAACTGAAGTAATGGTTGTTATAACCTAAACATAAGTCAATGTTCTTTGTGATGGACTTCCTATCAGTAGTACTTTATTAGTTACAATACAACAATAGTGAAATACTAACGCAAACTTATATTTAGGAAAATAAAGTTTCAAAAGATTTCTTTCTTGCTGCAATCTATTTCTCTATATTAGAACGTTAAATCATTTCTTGGACAGTTATTTCAAAATATCAGTGGTTTTCGGGGGTTAATGTCAATTACATCGTTTGATTTTTCCAAGTGATGTATGAAGTGTTAGTAGGATTGAAAGTGCAATACATTACGCAACAGTTACCAATAATTCGAGAATGCATTTGCTGTCGAAGCACCACTAAATTTAAATCCCATTAAATTTTATATTGGATAGTTAGTTTTTCATTTCTTAACATATCATTTAACTCTGAACTTTACCGTGGCTGGTGGAAAAAGAATAGTTATTTATGCACCAGGGGCGTTACAAGGGTTCTAATGATCGAGCGGCGACAAAATACCCGAGGAATTTTTGTCACCCGAGATCATTAGAACCAGTTAACATGAGTGATTTTAATTTTAACAGAATTTTATTGATTCATATTTACTTATTTACTAGTTAACTAATGTTAACTTGACTACGTCTGTCTTTTCATATTTCCCTCCCATAATTCCCTTTCGTAATTCTCTCCCATAATCCCCTTCATAAGAGAACATATAGTATCATTCAACTGTTTTCATATTTCCGTTGTAACCACGAATCTCTCGATCCAGGTAAGTTATTAACACAATACTTTGACTGTCTATAAATATATAAAGAACCATATTTATATAATTAATATTATAAGTACTATTAATATTATTAACACTATTAATATAATATTAATAGTACTAATATTATTTATGTAAGTAATTATTACAGTGCGTGAATAGTTCCTTGATTTTTCCCCCTGAGTTCGTAGATTAGAAAACCAAATTGGCTTACCAACATTTATTGTTTCCCCGTCAGGGAAATAAATATAACAAATCTGTTCATTACTACCCTGAAGAGAATATATATTATAAACTATTTGAAAAAAGCATTTTAGGAATAATGTTTGAATTAATTCTAATATTCTCTAGTATGAAGAAACATCTGGTTTACAATGTATTATGTCCACATGCATTTTACAATTACACGTATCTACACTTCATTTATATTAACTTGAGAGCCCGTAACTCGATAAGTTTCTACAATACGTCATTACATATTTATTTATTTTATTTATGTATCATAAAAAAGTCAAAAGTACACTGACGTATGGAGATGTACAAGCTACGCACGTTTTCTTTAGCTCTGGAATCCCTACCCTTCTTGTACTTCATAGTTGACTTATGAATAAAAGGTATCAACTAGCGTGGTTGGTACTATTTGAAAACCAGAAATGGTTGGTTACGAATTAACTCGCCCTTTTCCTTCTGCAATTAGTTACAAGAGCTTAAGACAACGTGCGCAGATAGTAAAGCAACACTGACGTCCAGAAGCAAAGTAAGGCGGCATCTCAGCATGTGCTCCATGGATCAAAGGAAACAGGAGGGAAAAGCTGATCGAGATGCGGGTGATTGATTCAAAATCTGAAGTGCAATATTTATGACAGTCATAACACTTGCTCTTGAGTAAACAGATAATAACATGTGTTACAGACAATTGAACAAAAATAATGGGTGATTGGGTGTACTCACGCATTAAATGACTATACGCGTTAGAAAGCTAGTGTTCGCTAAACATGTTTAATAAATAAAACGTAAATTTTATTACCAACTGGCGAGATTTCATTCAGTACTCGCCATTACATAATCGCATAAAATGCCCTGTCATAAACAACACAGCGACGTCTCGACGCGGCGCTGCTTGGCCTTGAAGCAGGTCCCCCGCACTCGCGTTTCCCGAGGTCAAGGCGATTGAACAGCTCCGCTACGACCGCCTTCCCGCTCCGTAATTGTTCCGCGCCAGCCCGTGAAATCATCAGCGTTTGTGTAGGAGCGGAGGAGCCTGTGCAGTCATTCGAAAGTAAGAGCTGGGAAATATCCCACAGCTCCTGATAAATAAACAATAAAAATGCAGGCATAGGAGTCAGCGGCCAGTACATTTATCTGAAGATTGTCCTCAGAGTGGAACCTCGTTATATGATTTGCCGTCTTCAAAGAAACGTCAGGAAAAATACATCAATTTGATGTATTAGATCCCTAAAAGTCTTGCGATAAATCGTACAGAAGGGTCATAGGTACTCAAATCAGAAGAAAATTCCTATAATTTTTTCAGGCACATTGTAGGACTGTTACGCGGAGTCACGTTCTTCTTGTACTCTTTAAAGGCACAAATCAAAAACATTTTGTCTTATTACCAAGACCATATGTAATTGAAAAATAAATGTTTACAATATTTAAACAATAATCGATATTTATTCAATTTGGAGCGAGTAAAATACGCAATGTTATTTTCTTTTCTCTTACATAAAACAGAGTACTACTGAGTTTTATTAGGTTATAGAGATACCAAAACGAGGTCGAGATTTGACACAGTCAACATCATTCCATTCATCCACACAATCATCGAACCATCCATGTCTACCCAATTAAGATTCAAAATATATCTCGTCGTTCCATAACAATGGGCAGTGCGAAGGCAATGCAACAAGGGTATCAGTTACACCCATCTGATTTATGAAATGGGAGAGCAAATAGTGTGAACCTTGGTTACCCCTAACAGCGTAGCTAAAATTAATGTTTTTAAATGTAAAAATATTCAATAAATACTCTAGTCGATGATTTAGCAAAAGTTTCACTTTGAATTGAAAGAAAAGAGTAGTCGACGAATATTATCTGAATACTCCTACGCATGGATTTTGTTTGAATATTCTTACACCATAAAAAAACTGGCAAAAATATAATAAGAAATTATACACGTGAACAATGCTTTTGAGCTAGTTTTAGAGGTACTGGTGATGTATTTTTTAAGTCCCCAAACTTGCGGCATTAAAATTTTGTTCACTTCTGTTGGAGTTATGAATTTAATTAAGTAAAATTTAATAAATCATTAGGTTAAATAATTGTTGGTTAAATAATTTCCAAACTGCCCTGCGAATTATTTATTCGTTAAGAGGCCCGATCTCGATCAGGCCGATTAATCAGAAATTTACTTTACGTCAGAACATGCGTGATTTAATTGTATGCGACTGGACAAAATCCAAGAGAAGAAATATGAAAAATAATGTTATATTGATTGATCAGAGAACTAAATGTTTCCCTTTATGTTAGCAAAATTTTGAGCTTCTATAAACAATTATTTCTAAACCTAGTGCATTCGCCCAGAACTTTTTGGAAGTGATTTCATTTGTAATTTAGCTTTAACAGCACAGATCTGTACTCTGATGTACTAGAAACTAGAACATTACAGGAAAAAGAATCGTTTCAGGTGATCTAGTCAGCAGTGAGTAATATGGAAAGGTGTGACTAGACAACAAATACTACCTATTAAAAAGTGGGACTCCGCCACCGACCTGCATTAAGTTTTAATATATAAGGTTTTTATTACTAGGAGTAGATATTTAATTTATTCAAGAAACTAAAATAAACTTCGAAAACATCATACATTGAAAGGAAGACACCCGTTACGTAGTACGTAGTCACGACGTTTCACAATACTACAACATCCTTTATCTCTAATAGTACTCACATCAAATGCGATCCTTTAAGAAATGAATACACATTTTTGACGTGGCAAATATGTCTCAGCATTTTCCTAATCTTAAGAGGAGCTCTTGATAATGAGCTACAAACATCGACACGTCACAATAAGGCAGAAAAAATTACACAGGCGTAGTTATTATAATAAGTGACTTATTTTTTGCAAATTTACAGTCCTTCATGTAGCAAATTTACACATAGAAAACATTGAAGTGTATTGCTGTGGATTGCAAATATTTTTCCATCCGTGTGGATTGCAAATATTTTTCCGTCCGTCCGCCCGTCCGTCCGTCCGTCCGTCCGTCCGTCCGCCGTCCGTCCGTCCGCCTAGCCGCCCGTCTGCCGTCTGTCTGTCTGCCTGCCAGTCCGTCCGTCCGTCCGTCCGTCCGTCCGTCCGTCCGTCCGTCCGTCCGTCCGTCCGTCCGTCCGTCCGTCCGTCCGTCCGTCCGCCTGTCCGCCCGTCTTCTGTCAGTCTGCCAGTCCGTCCGTCCGTCCGTCCGTCTGCTCCTCCGTCCGCCCGTCTGTCATATGTGAACAAACTTAACGCCTAAACTACACGTACGATCTTTTCCAAATGTAAGAAACCCCTGTCCATCTGGCCCTAGTTGAAGCTTTGAAATTTTGAAAAACATTCTTTACAATTTGGGAGTACTTTGCACTAAGCCCTCCGAACATTTTAAAAATTTTCTCAAAAACGACTCCAATTTTTTTTAAAATTACTTGTAAGAATAGAGTAGAATACACTTATAAAGGTGACTTAGGTCCGATTTTGGAGGTTAATTCTGAACTTTTGAAAATTGCGAATATTTGAATTATTTCGGCGTCTTCCGACAACTTCAAATGAAATTTGTTGCTCATAATTCTTTTAAGAAGGTCATGTAGATTTTTTTGAAAATTATAGTAGTTTTCGCGCAATACGGTGTGCAATAGTTGCAATTTTGAAACAAAAACAAGATTTTCTTCAAAACGGCTCGATTTTTTTCTTTACATTTTTGGTATGGATAGTGCTAAATGCACTGTCTAAGATGACATAAACGCCATATTACATTAGAGGCGATTTGTTCACATTATTATATTTATGAGTACGTATGCTTTAAATAATGGTAAATGGTTTCTGGAAAACTCAACGGTTTTTCGTAAAACTTAGCTTAAAATTCCGCATTTTTAGAAAAGTTCAAACGCCATTTTCTCAAAGATGGCTCCAATTTTTTTAATAATTTTTTTCCGATGGATAGTGCTAATTGCACTTTAAAATGACTGAAAGTTAATTTTGGTGTATTCATTTGTTTTGTCAAAAATTACACAAATGTAATTCTTTTTAAATATCTCATATCGCCGTTAATATGCACATTTCCATCGATTTGTATACATTATTGCATTTGTGAGTGAAAATGCTTCAAATAACTTTAAATGAAGGTTTTTGAAAACCCAATAGATTCCTGTGATAAACAACTTCAAATTTCGCATTTACAGTAATGCTTAATCGCAATTCTCTTAAAAAAAGTTTCAAACTTTTTAATAAAAAATTCTATTTTAGACGAGGTTTTACTGTTCTTTAATATTCTTATAGTAATATTTCGGTTCTACTATTGAGAAACCGAAAAGTTTAAAAAATGTCAAAAAAATTACTTTGGGCGACGATAGATGGCAGCTGACCAGAGAATGGAACAAGACCTTAAATCCAGTCCACACCAAGGAAATCAGAAAAAGTTTCTACAAGAAAGTGTTTGCCATTACGTAGCACCTCTAGTTGCATTTGTGAGTGGAAGTGCTTCAAATGACTTTAAATGAAATTTTTCGAAATCTCAGTAGATTCCTGTGAAAAAGAGCTTCAAATTTTGCATTTACAGTAATGCTTAATCGTTATTTTCTTAAAACCGGCTTCAAATTTTTCAATTAAATTTCTATTTAGGGCAAGTTTATACTCTTCTTTAATATTCTTAAAGTAATATTGCGGGTCTACTATTAAGAAACCGAAAAGTTAAGAAAATGTCAAAAAAATGTTCTTTGAGCGACGATAAGTGTCAGCTTGCCAGAGAATGGAACAAGACCTTAAAGCCAGTCCACACCAAAGAAAATTGAAAACTAAAATGAGAAAGCCTTGTGCCACTCTGCAGCACCACTAGTTTTGATTAAACTTTGTCTTGGGATGGCATAGAGACGGCTTAAAAGAGGTACATACAGGTCTCATTTTCTTTGAAGTCCCTGATTTTTCGAAAATTGCAAAAGTTTCATCTTATTTTATGCTCTTTCCAACACCGGCAGTGTTGAAGATTGAGATTTTTTACTTAATAAAATCTGTTTTTGAAAGACAATAACGTCATGTACAAATTTTCGGAAATATGAGTAGTTTTCGCGTAATTTGGCGTGAAATAAAAATATGGCGTGAAAAATAGGTGCTGGATCTATTTTCAGCGTTCTCTCAGTATTTTAAAAAATTGCAAAAATATTGCAAAAGTACAAGACTGAAGAGAGATATTTTTGTTATAAATTATGTGTTCTAAAACATTAGATCTTTAAAAATGTTCATCTAACATTTTTTGAAAGCACCAGTAGGTTTGCGTTATTTGTGCTTGAAGTTAAGGAAATTTATTAAAAAAAACATTTTCTCCTAAACGGCACTAAATTTTGTGTTTAAATTATTACTCCATGGATAAAGCAAAGACTCTTGGGAAAACGTCGCAGGTCTCATTTTCGTTGAACTCTCTTAATTTTCAAAAATTGCGTGTTAGAAATGTGACCCCCCGCCAGAGAACCTCCTTAGCGACGGCAAAAGTGAGTCGGGTTGACCGATTGCGTGTTGTAGTGGTGAAGCGCATGGCGAGTTAACTTCATGGACCTGACTTCGAGTCACGGCGCGGAGAAAATTTTTGCTGGTTGGAAACTTTTTTGGAGTTCCTATAGTAGTATAATATCACGAAGCCGTAACAAATACTGAGAGAAAGTATGTGCTGTTTTATCATCACAAAATTAATTTTTTAATGGAAGTTATCTTGGATATCAGTAAACTTGTTACCTTCTATTATAGAGTTCATTGTGGGACTCAGTTTTGTATCCAGAATTTCCGAAATCAATGTGTAATATTTTCTGCGTACATGATCATAATATCATCTTCATAAACCATCTTATGTATTTGTTCTGTATAATGTTTTGTAAATTGTGTCTGTAATCCTGTATGTGCATGTTCCTTTATTCGTATGTTTAATTTTCTTTTAGTTTGTATAATTGAAAGGGCAGTTACCTGACACCGAAATAAGCCCTTAAAATTTGTCAGATTGTGAGTTATTAATCCATGCTATATTATTTGTTTTTAATATTGTTTAAATTATTTATTTTACTTAAAAACTAATTTAAATACATTTAGTCATGGGATAACATGACAATACGTATTTTCTGAAACCGTCTCGTGAAGCGATACTCCTAAATTGTTTGTGCTTTGTATCGAGCATGGTGAACGAAATAACCAATGGCAAGAAATTAGCACGTTTGTCCTGTATCTTTTAATTTTATATATTGTTATATACTTTACTAAATAACTACATAATTTTAAATAAATCAATACACAGTAATATCAATTGATTACAAAATATTTATTGAGAAATAATGAATATAAATAGCAATAATAATTTAACAGAACCTACTAGAAAGAGGAAAGTTAACTCGCTGAAAGGGGTAAAACCTGCCCGGACGACATCATCCGAGGCGATACCACTGTAGAACACATGAGGTTACTTAGATAAATGGAAACTTGTCTTTTACTTCTGGAAATCTTAATAATATGTGTCCCAGACAGTTATTTTAATCATCAAATTTGTAAGTAAGTGACGATTTCAGGACTTCAGTTAGACTTGATTACTTTGAAATATCAATATCTAAAATGTGTTAATGTGGATAAAGTGAACAACTAGCAACTGGGACCCCGAGGTTCAGAAAGTAAAATGCTGACACGAGAATACTCGAATCATTTTTTTAAAAATCTGATGAAGATGATAATTCAGAATTGTAATGATTACAATGCCAATCTGATCATATAAGAATCTTTGAACTTTCCAGGAGAAAAACAACAGATTAAATACAAATGTGAGCCAGTGGACCTATTAGAGACCTATAAGACGTATAAGATAATTTAAAATCTGACAATATCTAATACTGATAATGATAGTGTATAACATACATTCCTTATCGTTATTAAAATACAGGATGTAAAGTTTAGATTTAAATATGATACCGATACATTTCAAGAAGTATGAATACGACGTTTGAGTGCAGTGGTTAACAGAATGATTTTATTATTCCAATATTAGTAATTCTTATCCTTCAAATATAAGTAATTTAGATAATCTGACCACATTGTATTCAATTGCATATGAAGTAATCTGTACATGCATTTATTCAAAATATCGAACCGTTTTTTCTTAAGATCTTCCAGAGTTTTTGACAAAGCACAGAGAATAAGAGGTCATTTTTTACAGCATTGCATAATGCTCTTTATATTACGTACACGAGAAAGTAAAATATATCGTTTACCTAAAAATCTGAGCACTAATAATCATATTCCATTGTCCAAATGTAAATGTATTTAGTTTTAATATACACCATAAAAAATTTGGAATCTCAATTCAGCGCACCTTCACAACATTCAATTTCACATTTTTCGTCTATGGGAATTGTCCCTTCTTATTTTCGTTTATTTTATTTTATTTTGAATATGTACACATTAACATTATCTCAGAGCTTATAACATTAATATGGAACTTCCACTCCACGTTTATTAAATCCGGCAAATAATTCAGGGACAAAACATCTCAAACGGAATGTTGACGGGATAATAATAATAATAATAATAATAATAATAATAATAATAATAATAATAATAATAATAATAATAATAATAATAATAATATTTAATTGCAAAATGTATATAGACGTGTTTCAAGCTACAAAATTTTAGTTTATTTAGGTATTTTCTCCCACAAAGAGTTGAAAAGTAAAGCATTTCAAATTTCTCACGAAGTCCGCGCCGGTAGCCGAACTGCTTAACCACACTCCGCGAAGTCATGGATGTTAAGCAGCTCGAGTCACCGATGGTTCCTGATTGGGTGGCTGCTTGGGAATCCTGGGTATTAACGGCCCCGAGACTCAGGCCGATAGGGATAAAAGGCAATTACGTGACCAAAAACGAGTATGTTCAAGGCACATTACTCTAGGTGACTTATGACTGATTACTTTAAAAGGAGAATTACTATAAGTTCTGTGCCTATTAAGGCTTGGGAACATTGTTACTAAATAAAAGGTTGATAATTCTACTCCTTTAATTACATCGATTTCTTTTAATAACTTCTAAGAAACAAAGAAAGTCCTCTTATATTAGAGACTTTAGATGTTATTCAACAGACGAAGCACTTTAAACTAAATGAAATAATTTTGGAAATATAGCCTAGAGAAAGAAAGAAATCATCTCTACATTTAATTCTATTTTGGAAACAGTTTCTTATACATTTGGTAGTGCGTAACTGGAAAGGTTTTCTCATGCAATGCACAGTCATGCTAAAAATAACACTTATACTGACTTCCGTAAGCTTATCTCCTCGAGATTTCTTCCTCACTCACTCTCTTGACATAACACGCAATATTGCACAATACTTCTGTCGTATCATACACTCGAAGGCGTTATGTAACTTAAAATTCAGTCCCCAGACTTATCTAATGCATCACCATTCAGCATTTTCTTTACCACCCACAGCCGGTTATTCAACAGGAATATACATGAAATAGAAGAAAATAGAAGTGCTGATTATTCCTCTATTCTGTAGTAAAACATTTCGCAGATGAAAAGAAAAACAAACAGTCTAGGCAAAATATCATGCGAAGCCACGGTTTCACTGATAGAAATCCTAATCTACACTTTATACAGGATGGTTACCTACGAATGTACTTGTGTTTAGATTCATCTAACAATATTCAGAAGAAACTATGCAGACGTGATATATTTAAAACAAGATACAAGACTTGCATATTTGTTCCAACCACTGTTCACACCATTGTTTATCAGGGGAACATTGAATTGGATGCCAATTGGGAGAAGCAAATCAAAAGAAATATAAAAGAAGTATAAAGTTAACATACAATCGATAAAGCTGAGAAAGTTTCATCCTCACTAAGCTGGAAAGATACCACGCCTATTCGAGAGGCATATTTCGAGGAATTCGAGAGGCAATTATTTATGGTCCGAGCCAGCGAAAATCAGTGACGAACACAGAGCACTATAGACTTGCAGCAGTATAGAGAAAAATATGTAATGCTGCAGAAGACAAAATCATTTTTTTTACACAAAAGCACGACTTTTGAATTCCTGAAATCAGTAGTCAATTCTAGAACCTTACACAGTACATTAATTTCTCCTATACTTAGTGGTTTCAAAATCCACGTTGTGGAGATCCCAGACAAAACAAAGTTTGTTTTGTTTTGTGTTTTTTTCAAAACGTCCGTCAGTACGTGAACAACACTACCACCTAATCCGTATGCAGGACTTTCCCATAAATGAATATTCCTTGATCGATTTGGTCCAGTGAATTGGAAGCGAAACTTATATTTTGGGAATACCTGACGCCCTAAGACATTTTCAAAATTTCATTATTTATTTTATTCTATTATATTTCATTCATTATTGTTTTATTATTGATTTTTGAGTAAATAATTATTAAAAAATTGTCTCCATTTCACGCAAAAGTATGCGAAAACTACTCTATTTTCGAATAATTGTACATGGTCTTATTTAAAGATCTGTCTGAATAACAGATTTTATTGAGAAAAAACATATCTTTTTTCAATATTATACTTGTAGGAAGACACCAGAACAATTTTGAACTTTTACAATTTTCAAAAATGCATTTATTTCAACGAAAATGTGACCTAAAACATTTTTTGTAAAATCTTTTACGCTATTCGAAGGAAACAGCTTAATCCGGAAAATTAGGAGTCCTTTTTGAGAAAATTTTTGAAAATCTTAGGGCTTCATGTAACATACTCTCAAAATTTTAAATAAACGTTTCAATCTCGAATGGCCTTGAGTTCGTTCAGGTCGATCGGGATATCAGTTTTGGAGAAAATCGTCTGAACGGTTTCGCTAACGTTGACCACGGACAGAAACAGATATGCAGACAGCCATAGAGACAGAGACAGACTTAGATAGTCTCAGAAACAGAGACACAAGTATGAAGGACAGGTAAACAGACAAGGGCAGATAGAATGACAGACACACAAACATGCCAACAGACAGTAAGAAAGACTGACAGTTTTGCCGTAAATCAATTCTTCGGTATCAAGGACCCACGTGGATTGTGAGGACACAACGAAGAGGAAATAATTTGGGAGCAAAATTTATTCACCTTTTCTGTATCAAGGTTCATAATACGAGTTTTCTGCCACAAAATCTCCATTTTACGCTGTCGCACTACAATACTTTCTCTTTCCTCCGTAAGTACGTAGTAGACGAGAAAGTAGAAAGAAAAGAAAAAGTATAACAAGAAAACAAAAACAGGCCGGCCTGGATATAAGGTCGTTAAGGCTGAAGGGTCGTAGCAGCGTCGGCTCGAAGGGTTGCGGATTCGCAACCCGTCTCGGGCATGGATGTTTGTGTGTGCTTTTGTTGGACTTACGTGCTCTCTCTACAGTTCACCCTACAGTTGTAAACTCACAGTGGTCGCTATATGATCAAAGATGTTGAAAAGCGACCTTAAAAATAATGAAAACAAGATAGGAAAAAAAAACATGAAAACGAAAAGAAGAAAATAAGCCTGGATAAAGTTTTTCGTCCAGTTTACTTCATCCATTAAACAAATGGCGAGATAATCCTTTGTTTTACTTCTCGGCTGGAAATATATTTTCCCCAGTCACGGGAGGAGTAGCGAGGGGGTTGATTATTTTCTCAGCAGAACTATAAAATCGAAACTGTCGTTCGCTTGCGGGAGAGAATATTTCTAGTTTTAAAAGCTGCAAACGCTGTTGGTACAGTCATTCTTAATTCATACACAGTCCAACCTCGCTACTTCGAACGTCATAACTTGAATTTTTGTTATGTCGAAGCAATTTTTTATTCCCGGCCGCGTTATACGTATTTTACGAGTAAGACTCTATAGTTAACTCGAAATTTCATATAACGAATTTCTCGATAACTCGAAAAAGTATCGTCTCCCCCGAAGTAAAAAATCATACTTTTAACGCGAAGAAACTGAAAAAGTTTGCTTTCACTTCTAGAAATACAGAGACTCCGAGCCAATTCCCACGGGACACTGACCATCATACAGACAAAGAAATTTTAGATTCTGTGATGGTAGCAGAACAAGAGGTCTCGCCAGAGGAAGAAGAAATAGGGGAAACGCATGGATTCTAAACCACCTTCTACCAGCCCCACAGGCTATGAAGGGATAAGACACTTTCCGGCGGCATGTTCAGAGTCAGATTTCAGTTGAAGAGGACAGTTTAGTGCAGCGAATTTAATAGAAAACTTTGCGGAACAAAGACTAATGCAAAACAAGATACAGAAAAAATACAGAATTATTTAGTATCTAAATCCTTGAAATCAAAACATCAGCCGTATCTGATGGAGCTGATTTAAATACAGTTATTTTTAAAATCATTTATTAGCTTTATGATTTTTTCACGACATTTTGTACCTGAGAATAAATGCTTGTTATGCTATAACTAATGAACATCAATTTTATGACAGAACGATCATATTTAACCGTGTCAATTTAAAACCGTTCATGTGTTTTACAGAAAGTGTTATTTTCATACCTCGAATTCTGGATAAGTCAAACAAATATTTCACTCCGGAGACGCTTCGAGATATCGAGGTTCTATTGTATGTATAATTCTCGCGTGGGTATTCTGGAGTTCAAGAAAAAGTGCGCAGATTACATTTCTCCACCACATACAGTTCTTCCTGTTTTTTTTTGACAAGATATAAGTAAACATGAAATAAAGCAGCGCATGGACGTGATTGGCGCGCTTTGGCACACCACGAACAAAAGAGCGAGCGCGAGCAGGCCGGGCCGCTGCACCGGTTGCCGGCGCGCGGCGCGCCACGCAGGCCCCACGCGGGCTAGAAAAAGCGCAGCCGGCGCAGGCGGGGGCGAGGCCCTGCCCGCGATGCACCCGTCGTCCCTGACGACGCCTCCAACGCTGCCTCCCACGCTGCCTGCCACGACGCGCCGGTTTGCGCGACTACGCGATGCACAGGGACTGTGTTTTAAAGGTTATTCAGGATAATATGTCGTGAAAATAAAGAAAACGATACGAGACTCCACTTTCATATTTTTCTAAATTTTATAGGTTACTAATTTTCAACTATTTATAAGAGAATGATATAGAGTGAGAAAATTATTGCCTTAAATTTTCCTTTCAAAGTATTAATATTATAACTCATTATTTGGGAGAGGATTTTTTTGTCCTAAAAAAATCTTGAAATATACTTTTAAAAATTGGCATTTATGTCCTAAACATTCTGAAATACGTACCTTAATATGCAATTAAAATTAACAATATTTCATTTCCAGTATAAACCTTTCTTCACACATTTCAGGGAAAGCAAAAGATAATTTGACTGCGGAATGAAAAGATTTATTTTTGTGTAAACAATATGACCTAGCTTACTTCGCGGGAGAAATTGAAAAATGCACCTTAATGAAGTAGTACATTGTACGTATTGATTCACTTTTTCTGCTTGATTTAAAAAAAAGATATATAATAGGATAATATGATAATAAAAAATATATGAAAATATTCTACATCTTCCCAAGTTCTTTATCATCTATAGAAAAGAAAGAAAAAAAACGCAAACTGTGACAAGCTCTTTCTTATCAATGAATGCTCACAAATAAATATTTTAGGAAAACATGAAACGTTTTATAGATAAGTCTCTATTTTAACGAAATATGCAAAATATACTCTAATTACAGGAATATGCACCAACAGGCGAAATTGGCCAAATATGCACACATATGCACTAACATATAAATCTACATAGCACCCAATTCTAACCAAATGTCAAGAAATTTCACTTAGCCTTGTTCTGAAGCAACGGAAAAAATATGCAAAATCATAGAAATCCGTTGCCTACTCATTATTAATATTTGTAAAGACCTAATTCCGCTTAAAAATACAAAATGCAGTCTCTCAGATTGGCGAGGTTAAGAAGAATCAAACCACACACTCACGAACGCGTAGGCGCACCATACACCCACTGGTTTAACAGCAATATTTGATTTTAACTTACCCTACTAACGTGCTGCAAAAAAAAATGCTATTTTTCGACAAAAAACTCGTATTGCAGGACCCCAATGCCAATAAAGAGGATAATTCCTCCTTCTATATGTAATAATTTACTTCCTCTAATACTTTATGTGGTCAGAATCCACATTTTGCGGTTTATTGGTACCGAAAGAATGGTTTACGGCAAAAACGACCGTCCGAACAACACTAGCGGCTAAACCGTAGGCTGGATTATCACCAAAATTGAGACTCCCGGCTCGACGTGCTTATCGCGGTCTCTTGAATTTGAAACTGATATTTTTAATGCACGTGCACCATTAAAAGGAGAGCATTGTTGAAGGGTGCAGTAAAAATCTATGTAGCGGAAAGAGCAGTTCTTGATAAACGATTGTAGCATGGAGTTTTAAAGTTAACCAAAGTAGGGCGGGGAGCATTAAAACTTCATGTCTCAATCCTTACACTAGAAATGCTATTAAAATTGCTCAGATAACGTAAATCAGAAAAGAAATAATGAATCATTTTCTATATAAATAATTAGTTAAATTAACGTTCTTACGATGCTCAAACACTTAAAACCAAAATTAGGACAAAAATGCTTTGCAACAGTAAAGGTTTTTAATCAATGACAACTAGCAATAAAGTTTCCAGAATTAATGTTTTAGACTGTTACAATTGAATAAAAATTGTGTTTATTACATTCGATTTTAGTCCCCGTTTAAGGCAACAAATCCTTTTATCTTCCTCTAGTAATGTACCAAAACACAATCGTGATATTGCAGGTGAAGGAAATCGTCGCATCGTAAAGGAAGAGAATTATACCCCGTCTGATGTACAAAATATAAGACAAACGAGAATGTACACTCCACTCGCATATTGTTTCTCGAATAACTGTAAGTTTTCTATGCTTTCAATTTCCTATAGTTAGACGCAATGAAACTTATTTGAAAGAATTAAACACAACATTCATTTTATTATAATTTAAAATTAACGTCGATATCGTTGGTGCACAAGAAAAGTGACCAATCAAAAATTATCATCCTGTAGGATAACGGTTCTATCTTGACTGGAGCCTCTTATTTCGTGGTCAGGGAGAAAGTATTTTACCAGCTGTATTGGGAACTGGATAAAATGTTACTAGCAAAAATAGAATGTTTCTTCACTTCACTTCTCTTCAATTTCTTCACCGAGGATGTGTTCGACCCGCAACGGAATTGCCCTAACCTGGAATCAGAGCAAGTCAGGGCAAATGCCAGTTTTCTGAGGACTCGAAACATTTTGAAACATGAACTAGGTAATTTAAACCCGCTACCTCTAAAAAATCCTGGAAATAGACGTCTCACTTTATCGTTTTTGTGGTTTCCGCTCAACCTGCAGGGCGAATGACCGACGGAGTAGCGAAAGAGTTGAATACATTTTGCTGCAGTCGCTCAACCAGTCTCGATAATTCTTTCTGGCTTTTGCGCAGAGACTTCATCCAGTCCTAAGGCCTTCTGTGTCCATACGGAATATATTTTACACTGCAGTACGTGAAATCATGGCACATCAATGCAGTCAGCTCATACATATTACATGTTACATCCTACGGTACTGGTGATTCGCATGGCTACGATACACTAGCCCGACAACGCATTCCTGTGGTTTCGTTTTTACTACTTTAAGCTCCAATTTTTGTTTTGTTTCCATAAATCATGCATTTCTAAAGAAAGTATCAATTTTACTATGTGTGTATTAGTGTTACAATACCATGGTACATCCCAGTTATATAGACAGCTCACAATACAAACCCTCAATGACTTTATTAAACAATTATCAAGACCAATTTATTAAAACTAACCAATATCACAGCAGATATGTATTTTTTCAACAGGCAAGCAGCATCCTCATCTGATACGAGTAAAAAGATCACTTTAAGATTTTTTGACTTCCATTATTTTTTCAGATGCACCAGGTTCCTCAACCGTTTTTAAATTTAATTACTTTCTACTCATCTGCCTCTATATAAAGCTGTAACTAAGCCAACAAGGACATTTAAAAAAAATATTCACCATCTGCTTACAGTCCGATTGCGCAGTAATTAAAAAATGTAGGTACACTATATAGTGACACTTAATATTCACAACTGACACAAGACAAAACCACGAACTGTTCCACAATAATAAAGAGAATCATTCTTTTTACTTTTTATTTTAGGACACGTATTAGGTGGCAAATCATCTTTCTGGCTACAAGCTTGTCATAACATATTCACAGGGGTATTAATATTCTTATTATTATTATTTCGTATTTGATGTTAATACTTTCGTGACTTTAATGGTCAATCAAATGGTAAAATAGAGAAGAATTAAAGCTGCAAACTGTACACAATCAGTCACGGCATCCTCTAAGAACCAAAGACGCCACCAAGAGAAGTAAGCAATATGTTCGAGTAACAAGAAAATTCTCGACAGCTCTCTTCAGCTCATCTCATCACGACTTTTGATATTTTTTCAACCAAGTTGTCAGGCAATTCGTGCCTTAAAGTTTGGTTCTCAAAATCATTTTATTTTAAGAGAACCAAGAAACGAATGAAGAAACGCGATTGATATATAAACCAATTTGTTTCAGGCCTTAAATCAATTGGTTAATATTGTAATATTAGTCATGAAGAGATCGTGAATACAGAATCAGGATTTCTGCGAGCGAAATGCAAAAAAACCACATTTCTACAATTTAATTAAATAGGATTATTGTAAACTTTTCCTGCCCAACTGGTTCTGGAACTTTAAGTTGTCTCTGCGTATTCGTGTTCAAGGTCATAATTTGGAATTTTTTTTTGTGTCAAAACAGGTAATGTGTTGAAATACCTCTCGCAGAGCGCCGTTACATAACACCTAAAAGAGGGACTGGTTTTTGCATTTCACCAGAAGTAAACAAGCGCTACTTTTCAGAGCAAATTATGTACAGAAAATTATGTGTCCCTGCACCACTTTATTCTTTAGTTCTCTATTAATAAACTTAAAATTGAAAATGGTAAAATCTCTAAAAGTAATTGAAAATAATATGCAGTATTATTTAAAATAATATATTAATTTGACGAGCATTAATATGAACGATTTGGTAAGAGATTTAAATATTAATAATTATTACAATAATTAAATTATAATTCAGCAATTTACATAAGATTTGATAACTAAGTCGAATTAATTTGATTGATTGTAAATTAAAACACTCATCAGCGAAAATTTGTGTGGGATGTTTTAAATCCCAGGTCACTAAGATTGTTTTGCAGGACGTATTTCAATAATTGTTAAAGTATAATATTATATTTTATTGCAGCAAATATTATTGATAATATATTACAATGTATATTATTATTATTATTATTATTATTATTATTATTATTATTATTTTACGTTGGCGTATCAGTTTACTAAAGAGGTACTGGTATATTACCTCCTCAGATGCTGGAAGTTTGCGAAAATAAGAAGAGAATCCTCCCCTGTACCCCTGACACTAAGTTCATCGACTATTCTGTTTCATGGAATCTTCTGTAATAAACAGTTTTAAACGTTTAATACATCAATAATGGAACATTTTTGGATGTCGAATGAAGGGAATGATAGGAAATAAATGCTCACAAAATATCAAAACGGCTACTGTGCGAAACAACAATTCAGGTCGAACTTTATTATTACTGTCTCAAAAATATCATATTTCCTTTTTTACATTATAATTAACTTTTATTATTCAGTCATTCGTTTCCCCTTCATAAAGCTCTGAAGATCTGGATTTACATTACTACAATGCCTTTCGAATCTCTGAGAGCAGAATACTCGTTCATTTGACCGAATTGTAAGTTTTGAATTTGTCAAGCACAGAATATCATTGCTCAAGCATATGCACATGAGAATGAATGCACTACATAGCATTTATCAGTGCTTTCTCACTGTAAAGGGCATTATAAACTTAACAACATCCTTGTATACAGGGATCGTATCGTTGCTTACGCTCACACACATGATCTGCCCATTGAAACGCTCTCTCGTATAATACACAAATACAACTCCCCTTACACTCAGTCTTACGTTAAGTCTACAGAAAAATAAATGAAATCTGGTCACGTATTTGATATAATGGATAGCAGATATTCGATGTGTCTCATTAACGCGCTCTATTCGAACACATTTTCATTGAAGATGCTTTGGTTTTGGAATAATCACAGCACCTTCAAATAATTGTGTACAATTGTGAATGAAATTATTATTATTATTATTTAAAAAATAATACAAATAATAATAATAATAATAATAATAATAATAATAATAATAATAATAATAATAATAATAATAATAATAATAATAATAATAATAATTTGTATGCTTTTCGAACACATGAGACTTGAAAATTATTGTCATATTCTGCGCAATCGCACAGCAACGGTTACAACATGGCACTTTCATTTCGACGGCAAAATTATCTCAATACACAACACACAAATGCCACAATACTTGATTTGACATGTCTTGAAGTATAAAAAGACTGCCCGAGTGGAATCGAGAATCCGAAAGAAGCGAGCCGCCCGCCGGTGCTGCGCATTGATCCGCTCCAAGACAGATTCCCAAGCACGTGCATATCTGCTCGGAGCGGCGCGCACCAGTCAATAAAATCTGGCAGCGCTCGGCTCAAGACGACGGCGCGAGATGCCGGTTCGTGGACCGGAGGAGCCGTTCGCCCCCGGCGCCGGCCGGGCGCCCGGCCCCTCGCGACGCCGCGGCCGGGGCGGGAGCGGGAGCGGGAACGGGAACGGGAGCGAGTGCGGGCGGACGGGAGGTGACACCGCCCGTTCCAGGCGGGTCAGAAGCGGGGAGCGGGGAGCGAGGACACCTGGACGGCGCATGCGCCTGCGGACCGTACCTGCCGGCGGCTGCGGTGGCGGCCATGGCGTCGGCGAGCCAAGACGCTGAACGGTACACTCCCGTCGCAGGCGCCTCCTCCGTCGCGACTGCAGTTCGGAGGCGCGGACGCGCTGGCGGTGGCGGTGGAGGCGGCGGCGGCGGCGCACCCTCCCACCCGGCTCCCCCCACCCCGCGCAGCAGCTCCTGCCCACCGCACGCGCGCCGAATCACACGAGGCCGCGCGCACGCGAGGCCGCGCGCATCATTTGCCGGGGCAAAACGGCGCCAATTGCCCGCGACGTGCGATGCGATGCGATGCGATGCGATGCGACGCGGCGCGACGCGGCGTGCTCACTCGATCTACCTCAGTACGTCCCAAGCTCCTTCGCGCCGACCCACGGATGCATGCAACGGCAGAGAAGACCCTCAGTGAGGTTGACGCAGAAGTTTTCGACAGGGACATGGTCAGGAAAAGAAAGGGTGTGGTGAAATTGTTCCCCATTATGTCAATAAGTACACAATTAAGATACATTATAAAAAGTTTATATAATTGATTATGTAGTACATGTAAGATGCCGTATTTTTCGTACATATGTAATTGTTAGTGGTTTCGGGCGCGTGAACTAATATGATCATTACTCCCGTAAGTGTAGTGCGTGTTTTTTGATCGGGAGTTGGCGGTGGTCTTTCCCTGCTGGAAGGGCACCGACCTACCGTCGGCTAACGAGGATTTCCTCAACCAGGTATCTCCCACCAGCGGGGCACCGCCCGAACCGGAACAAGCTCCAAGTCCCCAACCGGTCGCCCAGCATGTGTGGTAGTGTAGTGCATGTTAGTGTAAGTGTGTAAGGGCTGAGGAAAGGACAAGGAAGGGGAAGGAAAGATCGCGCGCGGTCCGTGACCCGTTTGTTTGGGTACTGCTCCGGCATTCGCCGAGTGTTGATCGGAGAAACCATGGAAAACTACCGATCAGAGCAGCCGGCCTCAAGAATTCTCCTCCAGACAGGGCTGAATTCGACCTAGCTGAGAAGCTAGTGTCGAAAATCCTGCCGCCGTCGGGACTCGAACCTAGAACCTCCCGGTTAGAGGCGCTGCAGTGACATCAGTTGATTCACTGAGCCGCCGCTACCGGTACAAATGTAAAAATTATAGACTCTTAATATTTTATATTATTTCTAAAACATGTTATGTAAATATTTATTTTCTGGATGAACTACATATCTGAGCAAATATATATATGAGCAAATAAGGTGTTGGCTGAAAGCTGGATGGCCCTGATCACTGTATGTGCAGTTTACATGTTTGTGTGCGCTGTATTAGAATGTGCAGTTTGAAGTCGCAATGGCAATTTTTCATTATGTTTGTACTACACATCTGAATTGGTATATAATTTTCAAGATGATAGCAATGGCGATCGTAGTGGACAAGACAGGGTCGGCGGGTAGGAGTGCGGTCAGGCGACTGGAGGCAGCTCAGGGCGACGAATGTAGAAAGCAGCAGGATGGATTTGGGCAAATCGGCCTAAAGCAGGGTAAGCCAGGGTGAGGATATGCAATAGACAGAACTCATTCCGTTCCCTGTCTGAATAAATGAAAATGCGAAAGAAATACCCGGGCAAGTAAAATCCAATTCGGTTTTTAACTTCCCGTGCAATTTAATCGCACAGGTTTCCACTAGTTTGTCTTAATATGTATGGTAACATTATTCAACTATGGAAATCATGAAATTAACAAAAAAATTAATAATATTCAATGATTCTTCACCCGTTGTAATTATATGGCTAATGGTTCTTGAGTATGGGCCACAGAAAAGAAAACAGACACTTTACATTGCCGACGTTTCGTTCCGTAAATATTGGCCTTCATCAGGGCTACAGAACAGACATTTATATACAAGAATATGTAGAGTTCATCATTTCCTTAGAGCTAAAATTACAATTGGTTTAACAATACAGTTTCTTTGTTTTTTATATGCAAGGTACTAATAATGTACGTCGTACATTATTCACACAAAATAGCACAAAAATTATATAAAAAATTCAGATATCATTGTGTACACTAGCCAAACATGCTACAAAAGAAAAATACACATTTAATTTTGATAGTACCTCCATTCTTGATAAAGAACATCTTACAAAGAGAATTACCGAAGAAATGATATACCTATATGAAAAAAATCAGCAATAGAACATGCAATCATAAAACTGGCATTGAAGGATTGAGCAGTATCAATGCTAACATCGTCTATAAATAACAGCCTTGCCTCATAATTTAAATTGTACTTTCTTGTATTGCATAAGTTTATTGTTTAACTGACTGGCACATATTTGCTACTCAATATCTTACTCATTGTTATGTTATAAGTCTTAAAAAATTGAATAATTACTAATTAACAAAGTTTATTCTGTTAAGTTAGTGTGTATTTTGATTAGACACATAATATATTCCAAATATTAATGTTTGGTAACTGTTGTACTATTACCATACTTATTCAAGGAATGAAATAATAACTTATTATTATGAAATCCATATAGAAAATTATTTTGTACATATTTATTGGTAAATTATTTGTTTTTTGTTTCTTCTGTATACAAATTGTATTTTTCGATGTGTACTAAGTATGTTGTACATGTAAATAGACAATTTCTTATTTTCATATTTGATAAGTTTGATAAGCAACACTATTGTATTCTAGCTCACGCTAAGACGCGGATGCACATCACGTGAAAAATGTCTATCACAGTTGAATCCAATATGATTAATGTGTGATGGAACTACGTAGGCAATAGGGACATGTTGATTGTACGACGTACATTATTCATAAACTTACAGGTAAGAAAACGAACTATATTGTTGACAAACCAACTGTAATTTTAGCTCTAAAGAAATGGTGCACTATACATATTCTTGTATATAAATGTTTATCTGTTCTGTAGCCCGGATGAAGGCCAAATATATGGCCGAAACGTCGGCAATGTAAAGTGTCTGTTCTTTTTCCTGTGATCCAAACTCAAGAACCGTTAGACAGAAAAATATTAATATAATAAAAATCCAAGAAAAAAGTTACTTCTGATAATACAATTATAATATTCCCTAAAATAGCAAGGGGGTTTTCAAAAAATACTTTTGAGTAATTCCACGTGTAATCGGACGAAAAAAGCATTTTCGGCCGATTTCACGTGGAATTACCATTCGCAATTTTTTCCTTTTCTTAAACGCCCCTTGCACCGGTAGCGGTAGCTCAGTGCATCAATTGGTGTCACTGCAGCGCCTCTAACCGGGAGGTCCTAGGTTCGAGTCCTGACGGCAGCAGGATTTTCGACACTAGCTTTACACCTAGGTCGAATTCAGCTGCTGTCTAGAGGAGAATTCTAGCGGCCGGCTGCTCTGATCGGTAGTTTTCCGTGGTTTCTCCGATCAACACCAGGCGAATGCCGGAGCAGTACCCTACCAAGCGGGCCACGGACCGCGCGCGATCTGTCCTTCCTCTTCCTTGTCCTATCCTCTCCCCTTACACACACACTTACACTAACATGCACTACACTACCACATATTCCAGGAGACCGGTCGGGGGCTTAGAGCTTGTCCCGACTGGGGCGGTGTCCCGTTGGTGGGAGAATCCTGGTTGGGGGAAACCCCACTAGCCGGCGGTAGGTCGGCGCCGGATCTCGCCATCCAGCGGGGGAAAATCACAGCCATTTCCCGAGAAAAAAACATGCACTACACTAACGGGACTAATGACCGAAGCAGTTGACGCGCCCGGAAACACGAAAAAATCAATCAATGAATTAAACGCCCTTGCCTCCCCTCTTTGAAACAACTCGTACGTTCGTAGTATACATGCCATGATACAAACATATCTCTCTTTTCTGTATTTAACGTTTTCAAATAATATTATAAATTATTTCAGATTTCAATGTAAACAAATCAATACTATATTTCAATAGCACCACATATATAATTGGCGTAACAACAGCCCAAAATTTCTCGCATTATTTCTAACTTTGTAACTTTATCTGCCCCATTTTTAGCGTCCTTTACTCTATTCTAGAGAAAATATTAAAGAAAAAATTTGGAACCATTTTTGAATTTTTTTAGAAATTATATTAACTTCAAAAATTTGCGAAAACTGCTCTTATTTTTTTAAAATTACATAACCTTATTTAACGATCTGTCTTTAAGCAACAGATTTTTTTTTAAAAAAATTCTTCAACTCCAATTTTGCAGATGTAGAAAGACACCGAAAAAATACTGAACATTTGCAATTTTCGAAAATTCAGTTTTCAACGAAAATGAGATCTGCCTCATTTCTTTAAGTGCTCTTTTCGTTATCAAGTTTAATAAAAAATTTTCGAGCCATTTTGGAGAAAAACTTAAACACGTTTTTGGGACTTCCTGTAGTTCCCTCAAAATTCAAAATATCCGTTTGAAACTCGCAGAGCCTCGAGTTCCTTAATATCGATTGGAGAAAAAAAGTTTTGGAGAAAATTGTTTCAACGGTTTAGGCACTACCGTTGACCATAGACGATTTAACGTTTATCGATATTTCGGTATCAAGAATCTACAAAACGGGGATTCTGACTACAAAACGTTTTAGAACCATTTTGCTATACACAAGAGCAGGATTTATCCACTTTTTCGCTACCAGACAATACGTTTCTCTTGGCGAAAAATCGTCGATTTCCGCCGCGTAATTACAATTCTTTCTCCTTGCTACATACGTAGTAAGGCGAGAAAGAAAAAATCAAAAATAATAATGGGCGGGTCCGAATTGAAATTTCCGGCTTCTTCTGAAATACTTTCTGGGTTTCTCTCTAAAGAGTCTACAAATACATCAAGAATTATCGTTTTCGCCGAAATTATATATATTCTACATTATATATATATATATATATATATATATATATATATATATATATATATATATATATTGTAACCCTACACCGATTACATTTAAATTATGTAACAGCAGTTACTGAAGTAAATCTGTCATTTACTTATTTAGTGACGCGTGATTACACCGTCACGCATCCCTGGGAATATCTCAATTTATGGATAAACTTCCCTATCGGTAGTGGGTTCGTCTTTGCTAAACTACTGATCAATTAACAAGCCAACACAATTTTACAGTTTTAAATAACAAATAACATGTATTCTAACGAATGAAAATCACTGTACAATGGAATTCACAGATCCTCCTATGTTCTCACTTTTCGTAAAATTATGGCAGCTAATTCCCTACCTAAACTGCAGTTTTCACTAAAGTGATAATAACTCTGATCCCCGTTTACAAGAAACAAGCAATAAATACATATTTACACTTCACAAAAAATATCACACATGAGACACACAAATCATAGTACAAATATTCATCCTGCAAAAAAATACGTACACACAATACTCGAAATTCACTACTACCTTTTAAATCACTAATTACGTTACACTTAATAGTCACATTTGACCTTCGGCTTCTACATAGCCTTTCAACACAAAATTTTGTTTCATAACGTCTCTTAAATGATTTGAATCAATTGCATATGACTCTAAATAAATAATTATGTACAAAACAACTTCTATCATAAACATAAGGATTACTCTAATCTGATTCCTCTTACGACTGTCGAAAAGAAATAAAATCACTGGCTAGCAAGACCAATGTTCTAAGAAACTTGCCCGATCAACGTCTGTTATTGAGGGAAGCTCACATTACAACGTTTTGGCTAGTATAATAATAATCCTATCTCAGAAGTTTTTTCAGACTGAAATTTAATGAGTGTTCTTTCTGTTTTTATGTGACTCACGACCGGCGAATTCCTCAAGTTGGTCCGCGCTGTGTAGCCGACCGTCGCGCGACACTCGCGCCTCAAGGTCGTCGTTCTTCCGCAAGGTCCGTGCGTTGCCTGTCGCGTCAAAATTGGAGTATTTCCGAGCGCCGTCCCCTCGTCGTTCAGCGAAAATTCACCACAGCTTTCGCAGAGGCGATGGAAGAGGCAGAGGCAGAATGCGAGTCCGAAACTCCAAGTTATGACTTCGTAATAGCAAAAGTCAAGCTAGTTGTTGGATAATCCGTACTTCTAATAATTCTCAAAATTCCATAATAGGATTTCCAAAATGAAATTCCAAAAATAAGAATAAAAAATATATGAAAGCTGTAACAAAGAAGAAACATGTCCTATGTTACAATAGTCCTCCTTTCTAGCAACAAGAATGCAGCAACGTGGTTTTACAGATTCATTTCGATCTATTACCGCCGTCGTTCTTTCATTCATTGTATTCTTGTTTAATATTCATTTACTAATTCCATGTAATCTCACGACATTCACAGGACGTAAATCCATGAAAAGTGTTCAGTCATTTACCTTTTATTAAAGCTTTTGTGTTCCGTTATCTTCCGCGTGTCCCTCGTCGACTATGTGGTGTTCTTGTAGGCAACCGTTCACCTCGGCGTCTCGAACCAGAAAGAGAGCGAGCTCTTTTGACGCAAGTTCACGCCACGTCCGTATTTCCACAAAACTTTCCTGATTGGCTATGGTCTGAGTGCGTTCAGAAATCCTTTTCTGACTTACGCCATCTCTTCGCCACTATAGAAACTACGTGTAGGGCCTAATGTCGGGTATTATTGCTTCTATTTTCCGTTGGTCATAAATGTGACCGACGACAAGCGGTTACAATATATATATATATATATATATATATATATATATATATATATATATATATATATATATATACTCGGAGATGAAGGGTCCTAACTCACAAAATTTAAAGCTTGGGTTATTCCCATTTACTCGATATTTCTGTCTCTGAAATATTGTGTCCTTCTTTAACACAAAATTTGAGTCAAACCGAAAAGAGGACTTTCTAGAAATAAAAATAATTTTTACATGTGGGTGACGATGAAGGTGAGAGCGTAACTGTAAGCTATCCGGGCTGTTACACCCACGGGCTAGGAGCCACAATTCAATCTCACTGCACTCACCATAGCAATAACGACGTAAATCCGGAAATCTGGGGAACCGGGAGAGGACATTTCTACCCTCCCCCCTAGGACTTGGGCTTGTGCGACCATTAAACGAGGCCGAAGCCTTAATTCCGCTTACTGCAGCAGTATTTTCCCTGTAATTTTCTTGGCGCCGTTAATAAATCGCAAATAAGTGTTGTTTTCCACTCAGGCGAGGTGCCGTCACCGCTGTCGTGAGGTGTCCGCAACACCGCCATCGCCACCCACAGCGGGCCAAAGTGTTCCAGAACAGGCGAAAGGATAGCTTCAACGAAAGCTGGGCCGCGCAGCGTCACCCAAAAGAGATTTCTAATAAATCACCTGAACCAGGGGCGGATCCAGACGATTGTTTTGGAGGGGGCCATCACAGAGTTTTGTTAAATAATAAACATTTATTATATTTATATTATTTTTGTAGGGTATATACGATACTGTACATTATATTTTTTAAATAATTACATAATTCTAACATAAACAAATATTTAAATCAATTTGCACAATAAAAGAAGGTAACAAACGAAAACTCCAAGTCTTTTTTCGGGGGTGGAGCATGGCCTCCATGCCCCTCTGGATCCGCCACTGACTTGAGCTGAAAGACAGCGGACTTGGAAATTTGTGCTGCGGCGCCAGCGGGCACCTCGACGCAGGGAGTGAGGATTACGATGTTTTCTTAAGAAACTAGTGAAGTTACAATAGCAGGTACTTTCTAGCATTGTTTATAAATTTTGCAACAAATTCAGAGCGTTCAACAGAAATGAAATCTGCGTCGTTTTTTAATCCATGGAAGCCTGTTGTCATCATTTGTTGCCGCACATTTCTGCTCAACACAAATTTACTCCTTTTCCACTAATTTGTGAATTTTATTTCTTCGATAGACGTAGACATCCTGAAACTTTTAAGCAAGTTTTGGCATTCCTGAATGCTGTATGCCGATGTAACCGAGATTGCTCATACGCTGATACGCTCCTGGCCAGGGTGTATTTATGACATGCGTCGATACGATTCTTCTAAAACAAGTTTAGTGCTTAGCTCCTATATTGAGATATACAAATTTCTCTCTCTACTTTAATATCTTGCAAAGATCTTAGCGTCCGGCTTGCTGGGTCAATGGGTCACGATATATTATAATCCTCCTTACCTTCATAATGGATTATAGGATCCGCAGACTATACAGCGCTGCTGGGAATCTGAAATAGAATGATTCTAATTCCTAGTTCATTACTGTTTGGATTGACTAAATGAAAGATCACTTTCTTTTCTAAAGAACAAAATTTAACAAAGTTTATTGTTACCTTTTTGCAAACAATATAGTGAATTTAATAAATGATTTTGATGTTAGGCCTTTGATCAAGATATCTTTGAATTTAGAGTTTTATACCGCGGTTAACTTATCTATTCTTCGTTGATGTCCCTCGAAGACTTCTCAGTCGAAATATCTTGCGAGCTTGCCGTAGTCCAAAGTTCCAAGAAATCCTCTTCTGCTCCTATCCAAGATGGTGTCAAACTATCAAAATTATCAGTCCCGATTACGTCCTATGACATAGTCCCGAAACCTATAACTCAATTACCACTCCCGACAAAGTCCCAATTTATGTGTCAATATTACTTCCACATGCAATATCTGCAATATCATTTACTGTCCTTAAACTTTCACGATCTGAAAAACCCGACTCTGACTATCTGCATTACACTCGCTCCCTCTCACAACCTACGATCAGTTCAGACACGCGATGCCGGTCAGAATGAATCTTCCTGCTTGATTCATCCGCGAAGCTTCGTATTAAACTACCTTCTTTTTTTTATAACATTTGACCGTCCTTCTCTCACCCAGCCAATCCATGCGTTCGTTATATTTTGGTGTAGCTGATCTTTCGATCGTCTAAACTTCTTAATGCATATTCCACCATATAGTCTTCAAATAAATGTTAGTTTATTTTCATGTGACATATCGGTATGTCACAGCTTCCCCTCTCCAAGCGTCATTTGGTTTGCTACAACCTAACTAAATGACAAGACTAAAACTGAACACTTTCCTCTTGCTTCTTCACACTAAACGACATTAACACTTTACACTTTGCACTGCACTAGGTCTTGTTTCTTGCTGCCTTAAAACTATTTACATTTTCCTTTCGGAATGTGCCAACAATAACCATTTCACCCGGTATTATAATAACCGTTTCTGCCTAATATTTGCTCCCCATTAACTTCATTGAATACACACACACATTAAATTAAACTCCCTACACAAACTGACAAAATACACATAATAACAAAACAATAACAAAAGAAAAACTATTACACCTAATATTTACAACTATTTACAAATCTCTGTCATGACCAGAATATTTAATCATGCGTGTCGTCCCTCATATACGGCTTCATGTTCCTGTAGTTATATGTTCCCATTTGTCGTCCGTTTTCATCATTCAAAATCGCGGCATCCTTGCTTAATACTTTACAAATTCGGTACGGTCCTTTATACAACGGGAAAAATTTATAAAATAGCTTCTTATCCACTGACGACACTTGAGGTACTCTAATTAACACTTCATCACCTTCCTTATACTCGCCTCGAAAGCATTGCTTCTGTTTTAGCTTTCTTTTGGCTGCTGCCTCCCTCAAATTGTCATAAATTATTCGCGTATCTCTCACATCATCTGGGATCCCACTTATTTCTGGAGGTATCCTAATCCTTCGAAACGGATCATTTTTTCCTTTCCTACCCATGTGGACCTCTATAGGCGTGCTTCGCGTGCTCCCATGCGGAACATTATTCAAAACGTAGTTCAATACTGGAACGGCCTCCATCCATCGGTTATGGCTTTCCGAAATGTAGACTCTAAATAAGCGCGAAATCTCCTTCATAATTCTTTCGCTGGGGTTAGCTTGAGGATTCCGTACCGTCGTGTAACATATTTGGATACCAATTCTTCCCATGTCTTGTTCCCATTTTCCACTAGTAAATTGCGTCCCCAGATCACTAATAATTTTTTTTAGGTATACCGAATTCTTCAAAAAATTTGTGGCATTGCGTAATGCAACTCTGTGCATTCGCCTTTCTAATGAAAAACTGACAAATTTTTGCGATTCTGGGTGTAGTCCAATTTTCCAGTACGACGCAGTAAAATCCAGTCCCGTGAATATCCGAGCTCCTTTTACCTTCCACATCATTTCATCTAATTTCGGCGGTTTTTCATGACGAGCGATGGTCTTGCTATTGAGTTTCCTAGCATCAACACAAAATCTGATCTTATTGTCTTTCTTACGAACTATCACTATTGGGCTTACATACGGTGTCATCGATTTTTTTTATTATACCATCCTCAAGCATCGTGTTTATTTGTTTACGTACTTCGCTTTTATATACATGGGGGATTGGATATTGTTTCAGATTAAAAGGTTCCTCATCCATCAATTCAATTTTAAATTGATATCCCTTTACCGGCTCCCTTGAACTTCCAAAAACATCTTTATATTCATTGACTAACATTTCAATAGCTTCACTAGCATCTATTCCGTTTTCGTCGACCGCGCCCTCTGCTGCCGCGTGGATCTGGTCCCTGGTCTCTTCAATTTGTTCCGCAATATCGCAAATACACATATCTTCGCCCTCCTGGTCTTTGATCCCTAAACAATGTTGTTGCCCTTTGTCACCTCGTAACAATATACTCCTGTTACCTATGTCGACCTTGGCGTCACACATTTTTAGGCCATCAATCCCCAAAATAATTGGACGGATCAAATTCTTCACTACAATTGCCGGAAACTGAATTGTCATCCCTTGGACTTCCACTTCCACCCAAATTTGCCGACTTCTCGTTTCGATGCGCCTTCCATTAGCTGTCCGAATATCCAAACTCCTAGTGGGTAGCTCCTCTATTTTATTTCCCTTTTTCTTTAACTGCTCATATAATTTTTCCGACACTGCACAAACATTAGCACCTGTGTCAATTAAAATGTCTACAGGTATATTCCGAAATATCCCCTTCAAAATTAAACACGTGCTATTCTCCGCCCGTTCGTCCGTATCTTCCCTTAATAAATCTTCCGCCGATACTTCAATGCTATTCAACTCCTTAAGAACCATCACGCCCTCATTATCATCGTTCGAAGTATCCCGCCCATTTACTTCGAACACTGGGAGTTTTCCTGTTCAATCGCATTAATTTCCACATGTTCCCGTTTATTGTCCTCTTTGAACCTCCGCGGATACCCGTTTCCTGTCTTTTTATTTTCCATTTTAGTACTATTTCCCCTGTCATCCTTTCTTTCTGAGCTATAATTTCCTTGGCGGTTGTAATTATTCATTGTTTTTCCCGTTCCATTGTTATTCTCGTTCCTGCTTTCATTATATTGATACCAGATACTACGATCATAATCACTATTCAATGTCTGGTCGAATCGACTTAAACGTTCGACTAGATCCTCAGAATAAATAGGCATGGAGTTCCACAATAAATTTTGGATATTTACAGGCAACTGACGAATAATAATTCTAATTAATTCATTGCTATCCATTCTGTCTTCGCATGCCTTGAATGCTGCTATTTTACGTGTTGCGAAGTCACACATATTCTCGGCTCCACCCTTCTTATACCTTTCACTCATTAATTTGTATTTTAGATCAAACTTGTGGCTTTCGTTCCAATATCTTTTTAAGAATTTATCCTTCCATTCCTTATAATTAGTCGGTTCCGGTACTAAAGAGGTCAACCAATGATGTGCCTTGGACGACATGGCTTGTTCTACTATATGCAATTTTAATCTTTCGGGGATATTATTTATCATAAAATAATTCTCTAATTTTGAAATAAACGACCACGGTTGTTCTTTCATATCACCATGAAATTTTAGGTGGCTTGGTATTACAAGCGCCGATGCATTCATTGCTATATTTCCCTGCGAACGTATGAATTCGTTTTCTAACTGTTCAATCTTGTTCTTAATGTCCGACATATATTTCCCAGATTCAGATTCTTGCACCATTTTAATGTTTCTAAGTCCCTCCTGTATTCGTTTTTCTAATTTACTATCCGAATAAACTAATTTAGCTTCTATGTTTTCAATTTTTTCGCCATGTTGAAGCGACATTGCGTTTAAATCATCTACACGCGATTCGACGATTGTCAACTTTTCGCATTGTTGGTCATGTAAATGTCCCAATGTCACAACGCTCTCCTGTAAATTATTAACTTTGGAATTAATTTTGTCGCCAGATTCTTTTAATTCCCTCTGCATTTGGTCGACTTGATTATTAAAATACTCAATTTTACAATGAATAATATTGAATTCAGCCGATGTATCCACCCGTAATTGCACTATTTCCTCGTGTATTTCCTGACGAAAATTCTTCAATTCTAATGACATTTTCGATGTCATTCCTTCCAATTTAGCGTTATTTTTTTCAAATTTAGTATTCATATCTGAAGTAATTCCCTCTAATTTAGTATTAATATCTGAAGTAATTCCCTCTAATTTAGTATTAATATCTGAAGTAATTCCCTCTAATTTAGTATTATTATGCTCAAGTTTTGCGTTCATTTCTGCTAACATTTTAAGAATTAAATTATTAGGGTCCATATTTCCTAACGGTGCAGCCATTATTTCCTTTTCTTGTGGTTCAATCTCAATAATTTCACACGAGATTTCTCCCTCGGGATTAGTATTAGCAGACGCCATATCATCTACATTAACATTCTCCATACGCAATTTTTTGCTCCTAGTATCCATTTTGAATTCTAATACAAATTAAAATCTCTCTGTTAAATTATTTTAAAATCACCCCAATGAAATGGTCTTGGCTCTTTCTTATAATTAACAATTAATTTCAAATGTCAATCCATAAATTTCAGATTCCCTTTGGATCACTTTATTATAATTTATAAGACTAATTTTATCCGTGTCACCAATTGTTATAAATTATAACAAATTATGCCCCACGTTGGGCGCCATTTTGAGATATACAAATTTTTCTCTCTACTTTAATATCTTGCAAAGATCTTAGCGTCCGGCTTGCTGGGTCAATGGGTCACGATATATTATAATCCTTCTTACCTTTATAATGGATTATAGGATCCGCAGACTATATTTCCTTTTCTTGTGGTTCAATCTCAATAATTTCACGCGAGATTTCTCCCTTAATTCCTAGTTCATTACTGTTTGGATTGACTAAATGAAAGATCACTTTCTTTTCTAAAGAACAAAATTTAACAAAGTTTATTGTTACCTTTTTGCAAGCAATATAGTGAATTTAATAAATGATTTTGATGTTAGGCCTTTGATCAAGATATCTTTGAATTTAGAGTTTTATACCGCGGTTAACTTATCTATTCTTCGTTGATGTCCCTCGAAGACTTCTCAGTCGAAATATCTTGCGAGCTTGCCGTAGTCCAAAGTTCCAAGAAATCCTCTTCTGCTCCTATCCAAGATGGTGTCAAACTATCAAAATTATCAGTCCCGATTACGTCCTATGACATAGTCCCGAAACCTATAACTCGATTACCACTCCCGACAAAGTCCCAATTTATGCGTCAATATTACTTCCACATGCAATATCTGCAATATCATTTACTGTCCTTAAACTTTCACGATCTGAAAAACCCGACTCTGACTATCTGCATTACACTCGCTCCCTCTCACGAACCTACGATCAGTTCAGACACGCGATGCCGGTCAGAATGAATCTTCCTGCTTGATTCATCCGCGAAGCTTCGTATTAAACTACCTTCTTTTTTTTATAACATTTGACCGTCCTTCTCTCACCCAGCCAATCCATGCGTTCGTTATATTTTGGTGTAGCTGACCTTTCGATCGTCTAAACTTCTTAATGCATATTCCACCATATAGTCTTCAAATAAATGTTAGTTTATTTTCATGTGACATATCGGTATGTCACAATATGCCTGTGGTTAAGTCGGAGAGATCGGTGGGGAGAGTTCGAAAGTGGTGTTGGTAAAACAGCACATACTTTCTTGCATTTTAAAAAACCTTTGAAATTACCAAAAGCCAGAGAGTTCAACGAAAATGATTCCTGCCCTCTTTTTTTAAGCATCCTCTGCTCTATGCGCAGGAAAAAAATGTAAAGGAAAAATTTGGAGCCTTTCGAGAAAATAATTGTTTAAAAATTGCCTACCTTTCACGCACAATTTCGCGAAAAATACTTACATTTTCGAAAAACTGAACGTGAACTTATTTGAAGATCTATCTTTGAACAACATATTTTATAAAGGAATAATTCCTCTTTTCAATACTGTCGTTGTAGAAAGACACCGACAAAATTTTGAACTTTGGCAAATTTCGAAAATTCAGATATTTCAACGAAAACTATTTCTATTCGTTCTTTACGCTATTTGAGGACAAAGTTTAATACAAATAATGCGGAGCCATTTTTGAGAAAATGTTGGACGTGAGGCTTCAGCTAAGCTGCATTCAAATATAAAAGTACGTATTTCACGTGTCCAGTAGGTTCAGAGGGGTCGGGGAATATCAATTTTGGAGAACTTCGTCTGAACGGTTTAGGTGTCAGTGTCGACCAGAGAGACAGACGGACGGACAGACGTTTTGCCGTCAATCGATTTTTCGTTATCAAGGACCCACAAAACGGGGGTTCTGTCTACACAACGTAAGAGAGGAGGGAAATTTACTACAAATAAGAACGAGATTTTTCTACTTTTTCGAAACCAGCCCTCATAACGGTTTTCTCTCGAAAAATTGCCATTTTCTTCCGCAGCGTTACAATATTTTCTCGTTTCTATGTAAGTACGTGGTAAGGCGAGAAAGTAAAAATCTACGGCGAACAAATACACAATACGCCAACATCCGGCTTTTGTGGGAACGAGGGAGACCAGAGCGGAAACCGTCCCATTACCGCTGCCGCCTCGCCCCAACAACGCGTTCACAAGCATCAGATGTAATTGCAGGAAATTCCCTGCTGAAACATGCTGAAGTCGACTGTAGAATTTTTTTGTTGTCGACAAATGGAATTCGATTATACACAGCCTCATCCAAATCCTTCGTGCGATATTCAGCGACATCTCCCTCTCCCTCTCTCTCTCCCTCTCCCTCTCCCTCTCTCTCCCTCTCCCTCTCCCTCTCTCTCTCTCTCTCGGCGTTTTTACATACTTCATAACTGTTTCAAGAGATTCGCCAACAGAAGGCCCGATAAGGGGCCAGGTCACGCCAGAGTGCTCCTGGCTGGATAAGCTACTGCACAGAGTCATCCTGCTCGTCCTGCTATCATTCTCCATAAAACTACATAGGTTCTGTACATTTCATTGATTCAATAGAACATATAAATCACTTGATACTATTGAATTACTCAAGTGTGCGATATACTGCTTTCCTCAAATCACTCGCTTGTTTCACTGATAACACGTAGAAACGAGGTGACACACAGTGCCGTAGCAGAAGCTGCGATGTGTCTGCGGTGGCGGGGCAAGCATGTTTAAACTTCGTCGCGCGAAGTGACTTTAAATTCAATTTTCTCGGAGACTTTCTTTTTTTTGGGGGGGGGAGGGAATTTAAAATATAAATTTGGAATATTTTTTTAACTTCTGGACACGTGTTGATAACGGCGTTATGAGTTTTTTAATAACATACATTATTAATAATTTGTTTCATGAATATATGGTGTATTACGACTACATGGAGACAATGCTGCCCATGTAAAAGTAAGAGAAATATTTTGTTTCAGCTTCATCCTTAATATACAGAGTGTCCCATCAACCATGGGCCACTCCCTAACATCTAAACGGATCCCTATATCGAAATACAGATTTTGCTCAACAATGAGGAAACACGGGGCAAGTGAAATTGTGTAGAGATATTGTTTGAAAAACTTTTAGTTTTCGAGAAATTTAATTGTCTTTGATTTTTAAATGGAACCATATATTTTTCTTACTAGCAATAGATACATCATAAAAAGAGGAATGGAATGATGTAACATATGTTAATATTTGACAGTATTTTGAATATAGAATTATAATTTCTGACATGAGATTTTAAATTCAAAGCAATTTTTCCTGTAGTAGCCGTCGCAACTGTCGCTTTTGGCCTTCGTGGCCTCTCGCCCCTCCCTGCCACAGTGCCGGCGGCGCAAAGGCCACATTTCCCCCAAAGGTGTCAGTTGCAAGGGCTGCTACAGAATATCTTGTACATTTAAATTAAATACACATGCCAGAAAGTATAATTTTATACTCAAAACACTAACATATGTTACATCATTGCGTTCGTCTATTTACGATCTATCTATTGCTAGTAAGAAAAATACACGGCGCCATTTAAAAAATCAAAGACGGTCTAATTACTCGAAAACTGAAAATACTTCGAACAAAACCTCTACGGCACATTACTTGCACCATGATTGCGCATTGTTGAGCGAAAACTGCATTTTGATATCGGAAACCGTTTAGAAGTTATGAGGGTGGCCCATGGTCGGTGGGATTCCCTGTATAGGGTTCGTCGATAAAAACGTCTACCTCGAATATTTTCTAAACAGTTCAAGATATTGAAAAGAAACCTCTCACCAAACGATTCAGATCATAGCGCTCATCAGTTGTAGTGGTTAGCTTTTTGACACTTTTTACTTTAAAGACATTGGATTACATTTTTTTAAATAGAAACTAGTATACTTTTTACACAAACAATGGTTTTGAGAAGACTTTATTTATATCACATATGTTGGTATTTGATGAATAGAACAAAAGAATATGAAATTTGTCAAAAATGTGGGGAAATCATACGAAAAGTAGGGAAAAGGACGATCGTAGTGTGGAACCGGGCAGCTCAGCTGTCTAGAAGGCAATCAGCTGACTCCAAGGGCAACTGTAGGGAACTGCAGTGACCTTGGCGACCACATCAGTCGAATTTCCCTTTCAACAAACGTCCCGGCGAAGCCCTACGTATCTTACAATCATTAACGTACTGAGTTCACAGGTGGGCACCTATTCAAACTGATTACTTTTTCCAAGTCGGAATAATATCCTTCTAATATTAATTTCTATCGCCTAAACTGGTAATTCACAATTCACTGGAAAACTTTCTAAGTCAAGTCTCGTAACTTCACCGCGAAAATATTCTAAGTTCACTTTCCAGTTCACTCATGAAAATATTTCAAGTTCAAGTTTGCAATGATACAACACGTAAATTTTACAAGTTTCTGTTGTACACCTAATGCGGAAATATTTTAAGTTCAAGTTCAATGTTCACTCTCACAAAATATCACAAGTCCCGATTTGATAATTAACCTCAGGAAAAAACGCACAAGCGATCCGCTCACCAACACGACATGAGTCGGAATGCCCTAATTCCCAATCTTATCCCCCCTTTAAAGCTCGCTGTGTTTTTCTCTCCATTGTTTTTTTTTTTTTCGTTGCTTCGGTGCACCTAGCGTGTTTACTTTAGAGCTCTCCCGGTTACTACGGTGTCCTCTGAGTATCTACACCATAGAAACCCACGTCTCAGGACGAACTCGCGTTGCTACGGTATCATCTGCGTATCTGCACCATAGAAACCCACGTCTTTTGCAATATCTACATTTTGACCTTTATTTGCCTAAATAAAATGTCCGTCATTTTTAGTATGTCACAATATCTTTCGTTTTTCGATCATCGTTTAGGAGAGTGTGGGCAAACACGGAGGAAGGCGGGAATATAACTAGAAAACAATAAAATAGATATAGTGGTTTTAAGACCATGAACAGTGATATTAAACTTTTTGCAGATACTTTTGCTGCAAACATCGTGAAAGGCAGATCAAAAAGCGGTATGAAGTTGCATATTTGCAGACTGTCATGTACCTGTACAAAGGTGCATTCTATTTGCGAAGGTGACAGGTACTTTCTATTTGAAAAACGACCACGCGTTAAAGATACGTTAATAGTTATATATTAAAAATAGAACGTAAAAACCAAATTTTGTTTGTAATGAGTGGAGTTGGATCAAATTAAAAATGTATTTTGGATCAAAATAATTGTACAAATGTGTTTTCTTTGGACTTTTACTGTCACATCTAGTTAGAACAATCATTTGAAGATGAACATTGCTTGAATAACTAATAAAATTTGTACGATTGTTTACATGTAAATTAATATTAAATTAAGAAAACCACCCTATTAAATACCAGCGCCTTTGTAGCCCCCAATTCCCAGTTTCCCCTCACTGGGAACTTGTCTGCAGTTAAGGATTCGTCAAACCGTTCTCAAGTTCACTCACTTGCCCTTTCGTCAAAAGGGGTTGCTTACCCAGTACGCACTCTACCATCCCTCCTCATCACAAGCTCACCCGCTCCCCGCGCAAACCACCGTCTCAGCTCGGATCCGAGACCAGCACTCCCGCCGCTTTGAAGCGAGTTGGGAGGTCGACGCGGGAGAAAATTTTTACTCAGACACTCCGGCTCATTGTGTTTATAAGAAGAGTAGATGACGGAAAGAAAGCATACCGATAAGGAATTTTATTATCCAATAAATAATAATAATAATAATAATAATAATAATAATAATAATAATAATAATAATAATACCTAGTACGACATTGAAATCCAGACAATGCAAATGTTTGAATACGGAAAATCGCAAAATTTAACTTTGTTTACCTTGTAGATGGCGTAATCACACACCATGGTCTTGGGTGGGTATCTAATACGTGAGATTTCTGATACTTAAGCATACTAAATTAGTGTTATGACGCAACAAGAAAAATAACCACACGATTGGAGTCGGACACACACTACCGTTCGTATCTCTAATAAGGGGACGTCCTCCTATAGGGAGGGCAGTCCTTTTGTAAGTTCTATCCTTCCTCAAAAAGTGTCCTCCTACCTGTCCACCTTTTCAACATTTTAAAACTAGTTCGGAAAGACGCTATTATACTTCGATTATACATAGAGCCCGTTGACGTAAAACAGCTATTACGGTGTCATCTAAGTGGGAGCTTGAATGACACCTACAGTAGTGACATTTAAGCTCCCGATTGGATGACACCGAAACAACTGGTCAAACGTCAACGGACACCAAGGGAATCCAAATATTGCCAGATTAACGGAATTCCCGCCGTTTTCAGTGGATTTTCAACTCGTACGGCGGGGGAAAAAATAGTTCCGCGGACAGCGAAAGAAACGGTGGAAAATAACTGAGAGGGCGGAAAATATCCAGAATTTTAATTATTCACTCTTAATTTTATTACAAAAATATTTTGTTCTTATAAATTAAAGTTTTAACAGAAGAGTTTTAGAAAATAATTTATAACCTTGATTGCTGTGAAACGGCAGTATATTCTCTTGCATATACAGATATATTCCCAAAATGCTTTTCATAATTATCATTGTTGTGAATAATTTTTATTCTTGGCATTTTCGCAAACTATTCGCAGCAACTATTGTTGCGAGTATTGACTGAACACGCAGGATCTTGCTCCGAAATTTCCAATATACTATTGTTAGAAAATGATACATTAAAAAAATATGCACTCAATAGAAAAATATTCGTTTAACGAAACAATTAAAAGAGATGGAAGCATAATTATTGTATTTTTGTTTGAAATAATAAAATGTTTCATTTATTTACGTTGTATCACTTCTCAAATCACCTTTTTCTCAAATTAACTTCGTATCACCTTAGTGAACATGAACATTTTCAGCTCAGTGGTCAATTCCTAAAATAATAAAAATTGAGCCTTTTCAATCGATTTCCTGGGTCCACGCAACCGGCTTGAGTTCTATGCGTTAAAAGGCTGCGTATTGCAGCGATCCCTGCAAATATCTTGTGACACCAGTGGTGGCTTGTAGGATAGTGCCAGTGTGCCATGGCACCACCAACAAAAAGGAAGGAAAAGAATTTTTTCACCACAAAGGCGTGTTTAAAATATCGTTTCTTCAAAAATATTTTTTCTTTATAGTAATTCATTTGAACGAGCGCCGCTTAGTCATTCGATGCCCTCTCAATACTCTCTTCAAACGCACAGGGTGTCGTCCTCCTCTGTCGCACATCTGTCGGCCTCCTCTTAAACCTCTGAGCTACCTTGTTGGCACCGTCTCTGCTCATTTGACGCCGTAGAATGAACGTTGTGTTGGTTTGTATGCGTTTCTTATGGATGAGACTTACTACATATTTACTACACCTACGGATAAGGCAGTGCCAAAATCGAAGTGACACAGTAGTTCACGTATTGTTCCATAGAGTGCACTAATAGCACTATCTTCACCGAGCAGATTATCTCTCACTCAGGATAATCTCGATTCCCTGGTATTTCGTACGCCTTTCCGTGTGTTTCGCACATGAAGGCGGCCGTGAGCGTAAGGCTTCCCCCTTCTTCCCGTACATTTCTTCAGCGAACTGTGGAAAGTGTGGAGCTCAGGAAACTGTGGAACTCGAGATTACTGTGGGCGCTCAGGCTTTGAGGCTGAGTATTTTATTTGTGATTACTAAACCAGTTTTAAACTTCAAATCGATGTTTAAAAATATAGATGGTTTTCGATCGATGTTTTAATTTTGAACATCGATAATTGGTAACATCGATGTTTTGTTATCAATGTCGCATCATTAACTGGAAGACTAATAGAATTCAGTATCGGCTGCCACTGTGTGACACTACACACATGGAAGGAATCCGAGGAGAAGATAGATGGAAAAGAGAGGGAAGAAAGTAGAAACGAAGAAGGGTCAAAGAAGAAGAAATACGAAAAAGACAGACAAGGAGAAGACGGACAGGAACAGAGAGACGACGGACAGGAATAAAAAGATGGAAAAAGACAAAGAGATAGAGGAGGAGGCGAAAGGGAGTTGGAGGAGACGAAAAATATAACGTATGGGGGAAAAGTATTATCTGCACACGTTTTCCAGAATCTACCCATTTACTGCACGTAGATGTATAAAAGCAACAACAAAGCGAACGTTTGAAAACTATAAATGATCGCTCCTGTGTTGTAGAGAACTTATTTGCATCGCTAATCGAATTAAAGAGTTCATTTCTTAAACTCCAATTGTATAATTGTCATTTAATAGCTGCAACCCATTGCATTGTGATACACATTACGATACATATTTCATTATGATACGGGTTCCTGACCAATCACAGAGACGTTTACGAACCAAGTATTGACACTTAATCACTGAGAATCGTTCTCGTAAATATTTCGTTCGATTGGGTACATTAAAATTGCATTTAATATTATACTATGCTTGTTAGTTGAAATTTCATTTTTTTGTATACCATCATTATAAACGACCCTTTTCGATACCCCGAATCGTGCATAATCCAGTATTTTATCGCACGTACATGACGTCATCGCCATTATTAAACGCGACATGACGTCATCACACATTCAGCCAATAGTAGCGAGAGAATCGTGGGGAGGTAGAAGAAGACGGAACAGCCGACCACCGTTTTCTCGCACGGATGTCAACAATGCCATCTTGAATTTGATTTCCAGAGGGCGTTGGATGTCAAGCACCCGAGACGTCAGAAGAAAGTTGTTTCGCGAAATTAAGTTTGATTCTCTTGTAAATTTATAATGCTGTTATACAAAAAAATAGCGTATGCAACTCGTTTATAATGTTGCTTTATTGCATTCGTACAAATTTGAAAACTCGCTCCTAACGTCGCTCGTTTTCAAAACATGTACTCATGCAATAAAGCTTAACATTATAAACTAATTGCATAAACTACTATTATTATTTGTAATTTTTTACGTGGAACCTTTTATAAAATAAATTGGATCGTAATTTCACTCTGATCCTATTTGACTAGCATAGTGGTAATTATTGGAGGGAATATTTGACTGGCGTTAAGATCAGAACGCAAGTCATTTTGTTTTACGTGTTGCTGCCGTGTACAGGTCCTTAAAAACCGATCAGTTCTTTAGTTTCAATTGTCTAGTGAACCAGAGGTGAAGTTGACACCTCCAGAAATAAGAGAAAAATACGAAAATAAGAACGACTGTAATTCAATTTTAGAACATGCAGAGACTTCAACGAAAATGAAACTTGCACAATTATTTTAAGCGTCCCTTGTTTTATTCGTGAAAAAAAAAAAGAAAAAAAATGGAGCCATTTTTGACAAAATGTGTGTCTATTCATTGTATTAATTTCAAGCAAAAATTACACTAAACCGACTGGTTTCTGTAAAAAATTATTCATGAGCTGACTCTGACTCTATTCAATCAAAAAGTTTAATGAAAAAATTGGTGCCGTTTTTGAGAATATCTTGTTTTTAAAATTACTCAATATATCAGATTCAAAATTACGCGAAAACCATTGAAAGTTTAAAAAAGTCTCCAGGGTCTTACTTAAAGATCTAAATTTGAAGAACAGATTTCATCGAGGAAAAATATCTATCTTCGTAATGTAATAGTGTGGGGTGAGGGAAATGTTAAAGTATTGCAGGTTAAATTTCAATGTTAAATTGTAGAGGTAAAAGTCAAAATCTGACGTGTCATCTTTATGAGGGTACTTACATCTATACTCCGCAATCGCAGAGTATTTTACTTCAAAATTGCTTTAAAAGCACCACCCTTGGCCGTAATTAAATCATTATCGTAAAATTATTAAAATTCTCGTTTACTTTACTAAATATGTCATGTGAAACTTGATGGATGATTAGCACATATCGTATAGAGCATGTCATTAGCACTCATCATTTCATCTCATTAAGCACATATCAATAGATACGTTTTTTTAGAAATGGCCAAATTTCAATATGGTATATTTTTTTTATATTTAGTTCTAAACTCCGATTTAAACCTGTAGTGGCCACGTGAAATTTGCAAAATTTTGGTAATGGTCAGATACGTGACTCAGTAACGGCCACCCCTGCTAACTCCTGAACGTTTTTTAAACACGTTAAGTCCCAATATGTACCAGTTCACGTTACATTATTGCAATTCCAATATTATGACAATGTTTTCAGCTTTTTCTTTAAGTATAAAATAAGGGTAAGTAATAAATTATCTTCTTTGTAATCATCACCACTATAAGGCATAAGCTGTACGTTCTGCGTGTTGAAGCAAGTAGGGAGCCTCCAAGTGTAATTTTTCAAATATTGGTTTGTAGCAGGGTTACCAGAATTTTTTTCCCAGCGGAGGAGATTTTACCAAAAAAGGAGAATATTTCAATGAAAAAGAACACATTTTACATTTTTATACTCCACGATGTATAGATAATGTACTCAACAATTCCAAACCATTCCTATCTTTAAAAATCATATTAGACTTTGCGTAATTAAAAATTAAAACTTTCCATTGGATAACTTCGCTCCCGCACTCACCTTCGTTATCCACCAAACAATAAGCATAAATAATTTTATATCACAATAAGCCTAATTATCTATTATTCCTAATGCCTATTATGCTAAATCAGCCGTACATTCTCACCCGTACTTTTGCAAACAATTACGCAAAAAGTATACAAATTTTCGAAAATTTGTACATAACCTTATTTCAAAATCTATCGTTAAAGAATAGATTTCATTAAGCAAAAAAATTCTATCTTCATAATTTTAGTTGTAGAAAGACGCAGAAAAAAATGAATTTTTACAATTTTCGAAAAATCAGAGGTTCCAACGGACGTGAGTACCTACCCTGTACCATTCTCTTCAACGTCCTTCAAGCTATCCAACTACAAAATTTAATAAAAAAAACTTTGGAGCCTTTTTTGAAACTTTTGAAAATGAAATATCCCAGGGGTTTTATGTAAAGTACCCCAAAATTAAAATATCGGTTTCAAATTCAAGGGGCGGCGACACCAGCCAGAACGATTGAGGAATATTAATTTTGGAGAAAATCGGATGAATAGTTTAGCCACTAGCATTGTTCACAGCCGGACAGATAAACGTTTTGCAGACATTAGATTTTTTGGTATCAAAGACCCACACAACAGATTCTGGCTACCAAACGTGTTAGAGGATTTCCACCTAAATTTAGCAATTGGATTTATCCACTTTTTCGTTTCCTTCTTCTTATTTGGTCCTATTCTTCCAAAGACGTAAGTTAGGTGACCCATCAAGATTTCTCCACAGAATTATCATCATCATCATGGGTTTTCTTGGAAGGATATGATTAGGGTAGTTTCGGGTGACTTTCCCTAATGGTTATAATAATAATAATAATAATAATAATAATAATAATAATAATAATGATGATGATGATGATGATGATGATGATGATGATGATGATGAATGAAGTGACAGGGTGGCGATGAGGGGAGAAAGGACAAGGATGATGGTGGGAAGTGTTCGTGAGATTTTTGAACCATCCCAGCATTCGCCTTACGACCGAGGGAAACCACGAAAGCCCGCGGACAGGTTGGCCGCCCCGGGCATCGAACCCAAACCTCCCGTCGGCGAATCCAGCGCGCTACGCATTGAGCCTCGTCGCTCGCTTTTTTTCGTTCCCAGGATCCTGTAATAAGAGTTGCCGAAATCTGCCGAAAATTCGCCGTTTATTAGCGCAGCATTACATTACTGCTTCACTACTGCGTAAGCGGTAGCGAGAAAGTAAAAGTGAGATGTATCTTACATGCCGGCAATATAGTACATTCTGACATTTCAGCACGAGTTTAGCACTTAAATATTTTACTAGGTCTATTGAATGTTAAATAGTACTTTCCTTTTAATTTCTTGCCATGAATTCAATATGTTCCCAATATTATGGCAAAATTGAGAAATCAAAATGTTCAAAAAAGCATGGTCTTCAACATTCACTCTCATACATTCATTCTTAAATACACGCTTAACGCAAATATTTGCATGCGTGAGTTAAAAGTTCAGTAAAAGATAAAATGTGTAATAAAATATAAATTGACCTAGTTGTGTTCCGTAACTCATCTAAAATATTCTTCTAACGATATACCTTCGGTATTTTTCAACTTATCAGAAAACGACAAAAGGAAACGAATGAACATAGCCATTTATCGTTCACAGTTGAATAACAATAGAATAATCGTGCCTTAACGCCAAGCGATATAAGACCTTTTCTACTTTGTCGTACACTCAATATTCTAGAGAAATATGTAATTATGTAATGCTGGTAGAAAAAATTGCCAACTGTTCGAGAGAACAAACATGCTTCCGATTCCCGGGCACTAAAAATGTGGACTTTTCTTGCTCCTAAATGTTGTAAATTACTTTCTAGTATAGATTATAGCCAAAATCCAGATTTTGTGTATCCTTGAAATCAAAGAAAAGTTTTTACTTTCTCGTAATACTACTACGTGTTATGGATGAATGTTGTAATGTTGCAGCAAAAGTATATAATTTCAGACCGAAATTCAGGTTTTGTGGGTCTCTGATAGTGAAAGTACATTTTTCTTTGTTCTCTGTGAAGTGACTTTCTCGGATTCGTAGTCTATTAATTACCCAAGTGCTGTGCGTCCATCATACCGAAAATGTTGTTTTCGGCCATTAGCTTGACCGATTAAACGAACTGAACAACATTAGCGCCTAAAATATAGAGAGGATTTTCACCACCATTGAGAATCCCCAAACGATCTGGCTGATGTCAGGGCATCTCGAAAATGAAACGAGTATTTCAATTTTTGGGAGTATTTTTCAAGAAGCCCAAACAACCTTTCCTAATTTTTTCAAAAACTCCTCCTAAGTAGTCAGCTGTTTGAATTTCAGCTGTATCCAGAATTTCAGCTGTATCCTATTATTTAGTCAAAAACTGTTTGCGACGTATGGGGGAGAAAATCATCTGCGCATGCTTTCTTGAGATTCAGAATCCCTTCCCATCAGTTTAACTATTATTAGTTGAAAGATGAAAAAAGTAATAATAATAATAATAATAATAATAATAATAATAATAATAATAATAATAATAAATTTAAAAAAGCGTAAGATTAACATTTCAAAAACTACATATTTTCGTTTCCGAGTTATACAAAATGTATTTGTTACGGTAAACGAACGCAGATTTGATTTTTCTGTGTTGCTAACAAAATAGAAACTCACCCTACGCTCTACTATCACTAGAAGCAAAAATAGATCTCAACAAAACGTGCGCATAGTGTTGCTACTAGTCCAGAAGCAAATCAAGGGGCCTCTCAGAATTTGCTCAATGGATCAGTGAAACTGGAAAAAAAACCGATTGAGATGGGGGTCATTGACCCGGAAGCTGAAGTACATTACTTGTTACAGGCATATTAAGTCTTTTAAAAAAATTATACAACACAAATGCAAACTAATTCATTATACTACATCATTGTTTTGTTAAAGTAAACATTATTTTTCTTTTTGACGATCAGTATAGTCTCTAATTGTATAGAAACAGTTATGCAGCAGAAAAGATTTTACTTTTAAACTTGTGTACGGATATTAATTCTTTAATGTCATCCGGCAATGCGTTGTAAAGTAACGTACATGTATTTTATGTGGATTTTATTGATTGATTTTTTCGTGTTTCCGGGCGCGTCAACTGCTTTGGTCATTAGTCCCGTTAGTGTAGTGCATGTTCTTTTCTTGGGAGATGGCGGTGATCTTCCCCCGTTGGATGGCGAGATCCGGCGCCGACCTACCGTCGGCTAATGGGGTTTCCCCCTAACCAGGACTCTCCCACCAGCGGGGCACCGCCCAAGTCGGGACAAGCTCTAAGCTCCCGACCGGTCTCCCGGAATATGTGGTAGTGTAGTGCATGTTAGTCTAAGTGTGTGTGTAAGGGGAGAGGATAGGACAAGGAAGTGGAAGGAAAGATCGCGCGCTGTTCGTGGCCCGTTTGGTAGGGTACTGCCTGTTGTTGATCGGAGAAACTACGGAAAACTACCGATCAGAGCTGCCGGCCTCTAGAATTCTCATCCAGACAGCGACTGAATTCGACCTAGCTGAAAAGCTAATGTCGAAAATCCTGCCGCAATGACTCGAACCTAGGACCTCCCGGTCAGAGGCGCTGCAGTGACATCAGTTGATGCACTGAGCTACCGCTCCCGGTTCATGTGGATTTCTTGTAGTGAGCTATTGATACTGACACTTGATGAACATGATTTCTACGTCGTGTGTCGTATTTATAAATATCAGTATTACATGAAAATATATTCCCACCGTTAAGTCAGTTTTGAGAAATACTACAGATTCGTAAATAAATAGGCAAGACGATTCCAAGCTCAATGAAAAGAGGCTTGCAGTGATCACGTGGATGACATTTTTTCATTATTCGAATAATTTTCTTTTGCAATCTAAATCTCTGGGCACTAAAGGATGAGGTTCCCCAGAATACTATGCCGTATGTCAGGTAAGAATGTACATTTGCAAAATATACGCAACGAACTGCATGAAGGCTGACAGAATTTGAAAGAATTCTGAATGCGTAACATAATGAACTTAATTTAGTGCTTAATTATGTTATATGTACATTCCATTTGAGGTTTGACTGAATTAAGAGATCTAAAAATTTTATTATTTTAACATCAGCTAATTGCATATTGTTCATTTTCAATGGAGCATACGATTGCCGATCTGAAACGCAAAATTGCATTGACACAGTTTTTTTTTGTTTACTATTAATTTGTTATTGCAAAACCAATTTGAAACTTCTGAAATTGTATTATTTATTTTTCTTTTTTGCAAAGAACATTCGTGTCATCGGCAAACAGAACTGTTCTTTCATTTTTAAAGGATGAGGGCATATCGTTTACGTACAACAGAAAGAGAATAGGACCTATGATCGATCCTTGTGGAACCCCATGTTCAATTGGCAAAGAATTGGAAAGATAAGAAAATAATGTCCTTTCGTGCCAGAACGGTATTTCTACTCTTAGAGATCGATGTTTAAGGTACAAGGTTTTCCAATCTAGAGCAATACCACGAATTCCATATGAAGGTAATTTTGAGAGCAAGGTGTTAGGTTAATAGCGTCAAAAGCTTTCGAAAGATCTAAAAATATCTCAATGGGTTCTTCATTTTTTCATCCATCACCTAGGTCGATTGTTGTTGAGGATTGAAGAAAACAACTTTCATTTGGTAATAAAAATGGATAAAAGTGAGTATCGAGCAGTGATTAAACACTTGTATTTGAGAGGGTTAACGCCGAAAAAATGAAAGCTGAGTTGGATAAAGTTCATGGTACATCTGTGCTGTGTTCGCATCTGTTTACAATTGGGTGAATGAGTTTATACGTGGTCGGACATCCACAAAAGATGAACACCGTTCCGGACGCCCTGTGGAAGTGTCTACCCAAGAAATCATTGACAAAATTCACGATATGGTTCTAAGTGATCGACGAATCAAAGATCCGGAAATAGTTGAGACCACCGGCATATTAGAAGGCATATTCGCTTGAATTTTGCACGCAAAATGAGGAGTGAAAAAAACTCGGCAAGCCGAGTGCTGCATTTGCTGACAGTGAAGAGTAAAGGCAGTCGTGTGGTCGACTCTCAGGCTGTTTTGGCGCTTTTCCGACTCATTCCTGAGGTTTTTCTGCGTTGATACACCACTTTTGATGAAACATGGATACATCACTACACTCGCATAATTTGTAACTTTTGCTACTTTCCAAATTTTCTGAGAGTTCAACGAAAATTATATCTGCGGTATTTTTTAGGCGCACTTTGCCGAGAAAGAATTAAAAGAAAAAAATTGGAGCCACTTTTGAGAAAAATAATTGTTATAAATTGTCATTACTTCAACCAAACATTACGTGTAAATCACTCGTCTTTTTTTCACAAAATATGCACGACTTTATTTCAAGATCTATTTGAGCACAGATTTCTTTAAGGAAACAACTCAATCATCAATATTGTATATTTGCAATGTTGATTTGGCAAATTTCGAAAATAAAGAGAGTTTGCCAAAACGGCGCGTATGCCATTTTTGGGCGTCGTTTGCTCAATCTGAGAAAAACATTTAAAGAAAAAATTTGGAGCAATATTTTAGAAAATAAATGCATTATAATTACCTATATTTCGCACAAAATTACTCGGATAGTCATATCTACGAAGTAATTATACCTGACCTTATTTGAAGATGCCTTTGAAGAACAGGTTCCAATAAGGAAAACATCTCTATCTTCAAGATTGTAGTTGTAGGAAAACGCTGAAAAAATGTGTAACTTTTGCAAGTTTAAAAAATTCAGAGATTTCAAAGAAAATGAGACATGCACCATTTTTAAACGTCTTCTGCTCTATCCGAGGAAAAAGTTTAATCAAATAATGGAGTCATTTTTGAGAAAATTTTGAAAAGGTTGATAAGGCTTCATTTCAAATACTTATAAAAATCAACATAAACCATTCAAACTTACAGGGCCTTGAGTTGGTCCATATCGATAGGGAAATATCGATTTTAGAAGAAATCATTTGAAGGGTTTAAATCCTGTGAGTGCTTCTGCACAGCCTGCCAATGAACTTCATGCATCAGTATGCGTCCTAATATTAGCGGGAATTTTAAATGGAGCCAGCTTCCAAATAACCATCATCACCTTGTTACAAGTCACTGAAACGGATATATGAAGCATTTCAAAAAAATATTGCACTTTTTATTTTAACTTCGCTTTCATCTTCACTTTCATCATTTTATTTTTGGATGGTCATCTTTGAAAATTGTTTCTTCATGTCACTTTAAAAATATTTCTGTCACTGTTCGCTTGCCATTTAGCATGGCGGCCAGCGAAGTCTGGCCTAGCTTTTCAAACTAAATTGCATTGGTGTGGTCACGTGATTCGTGACGTATCTGGTGCTGCGCAGAAGAAGCAAATATCGGTGAAGCGGAGCAACACACTCACGCCCTTGAATCATGGTTTAAGCGTTTGCCACTGACAGACAGCAGGGCTGACAGGACAGACGGACGGACGGGCAGAGAGACAATTTGCCGACAACCTATGCCAAGGACTTACCAAACGTAGAATCTGACTACAGTACGTGTTAAAGGAAGTAATTTACTTAAGTGTAGGAACAAGATTTATCAAGTTATAGGAACCAGGGTCACAGGTTACGCGTTTGCCTGTCGAAATATTGCAGATATTTTCCGCAAAATTACGATATTTTATCTTTACTACATAAGTAATGTAAGTAATAGGGCGCGACAATAAAAAGAAACTGAAAAACCTTTCCTGGCGACATTACACATGTTTGCATGAAGTTGTGACATTAAAAACTCCAGAATGTATGGAATTTCATTACAAAATTATATTTTAATTACATTGTTTCTGATAAATAAAAATGAAAAAAACGGAGTGGGTGCAATTGGTCTAAATTGGGATACCGGTTACCTCAATTGAACTCATACTCTGTTGGATTTCTAAAACAAGCCCAAGGGACAAAAATTGGAAGATCAAGTGAGGTTATTGAAAATAAGATTAATACAATAAAATACAAAGAAAAAATCATGTAGATGACATCATTGAAAGAAATTATATAGTTTTCTTGGGAAAATGTCATTGAAAATGCCCCATTTAATGATTTTCACGCCTCATTCTAATGATCAAGATAATATTTAGAGTTATTTAATTTCAATATTTTAAACTGAACTTGCTTGCCGGCGTTCAAATCATTCAAGTAAGTGAAATCGCTATGTAGAACTACTACACTACGAAGCGAACTGTAGGACTGCAGAGAGATCTGCGCATTTGACAGCAACGGTGATAGTTGCGTCGCGCTTTAGCACCGGGGCGGCATAATCTGGTGCATTCATTTTCCTGTTCCAAAGGAATAAAACATTTTTTAATAACATTGTACATAATGCTAACTAATCAGCCCGATTAGTTTATCTTCAATATTACGTCAATCACACAGAAAGTACGTAATACTTTGACTGCTCATTAAAGATTTTAAACACATACGTTACGTTGTAATTTAAGGGGATCTGTAAATTAAAGAAGAAATTCCTGGATGTTTTACATTAAATTGAATAATGTCATGTGCTCATGTTGTAGAATTTATTGTGTAGCATAACAGGAATACGGAGTTACTTTTAGGGACTCAAAATACTTCCATTCGTATCGATATCAAT